>CM077114.1:1252701-1314672 GCA_039619505.1 Cimex hemipterus | reverse complement strand
GAGTGACATTGTTGTGCTGACAGTCTGTGACGACAAAGAGTCAGAACAAAGAATTACAGTGCATACTAGGCTTTAACTTTTAACAATTTTTTTCCTTGCTTTATTAGCCACATGAAAATGTTATTATGCGTATTTGTTTTTTGTGGGAAGGGCAGCTTGACAAAAAAAAAGCCAGAGATGACGGGAATCGAACCCATGACTGTGGGGTCTAAGAGCTGAGTCTCTCATGCTAATCACTCGGCTACCATGGCCCCCTTTTTAACGATGTTTGCAGCCAGATTTCTGTAAAAATACGTTTTTACTTTTTACTACGTACAAATTGCAAATTGTTAGATGAATGTCAAAAAGATGATAATATACTAAAATATGTTATAAAAAATGGAACTAGTATCAACACTGCATGCAGATACATCTGTACATGGTTATGTCTTATAATGGCTATTTAAACACACTCGCAAATTATCAGGGAACGCGTATTTATTAATTAGAGTATCGTTTTTATTTGAAAGCTCATTACAACCGCGTTGCATCACAGGCGTCATAAGCGTCAATCGCGTTGCGACTTTAAAAACACCTGCCCACCAGTTCGTTCTCGCATACCCTTGGTAAACAGTGCACCGACGCACGGTCATGGTAATAATTCCCATGTTAAACTTTCATACTGACCCCCCGCCGTAAAACATATCCATGTCAAAATGTTCTAAATTGCTTCAAAATGTCATAAAACATCACTAGAAAGTTGTAAAGTCTTATATATTTTTATTGGTCCTCCTTACAGAAGTAACTTTTTATTTACAAGTAATTGATTAATTTTATTCAACGTATGGTTGGGATAAAAAATTAGTGTTACAAGCAGGATTTGAACCCACAACATTCGCATTAGTACCCTGGTGCTTTATCATTTGAGTTGATGTGATTTCGAGTCCCCAACTCGTCTCAACCTACAACTTTGTAATTTTCACTAATATTCAAATACATCATATATATTCTTGGCGAGATGTTAATGAAGGAAAAGTTTGTTTTTGTTGGACTTCTTAACCCAAGTAATTTTTTATTCAAGTAGTTAATTATTTTTATGTAGTGAGTTTTTTTTTCAATAACGGATTCGTACAAATAATAGTGAATTGTTTTCAATGTACTTTGGACCTTTCTTCAGGGCTCATTGTAATAATAACAAACTCAATATTTGACAGAATTGTCAATATTGGCTTTTTAAAAATATGTAAACCCATAAATATCTGCTCCCTAATCAGGACATCTTTGACAACTTTTTATAACTATGATTTTCTACTGCTTTAGACACATTTTGTGATACAGTCGTAATAATTGTTTAGGGTGGAAGAGCAGAGACAGCGTACCAAAACTTGTAGAAGATTATTTACAAGGGAAGATAGATCTAGATTCTTTTGTCACCCACGAATTAAAATTTGAAGAAATCAACGAAGGCTTTGATTTGCTACATTCTGGGAAGAGGTAAACAATTAATTTGACAATTAACTTTGGGTAAAAATTGTATATAATTATTCAAATGTTATTTTGCAGCTTACGTACTGTGCTGGCATACTTTTAATGGACCATGAAGACAGTGACAAAAATACAGTAATAATACTCCTATATATATATATTAAATTTCCACTTGAAAAGAGCCACTTCTAAAAGTATATTTTTTCAATTTTACAAACATTTGCTGTTTAATAATAAATTAATTCTTGTTTTTTTTGTTTACTTATAAAATGTATGTAAGGTTGCTCAAATTTAAGAAACAATTCACCCTGGTTAAATATTCAGTACTCACAGTTGAAAATTCATTAAGTTAGTTGATTTTTGGTCTTACAATCTAATTCTTAATATTTTAAAATTTTAAAAAATCGTTTTATATAAATTAGTCAATGTACAAAATTTACAATGTAAAACATTTAAGACTAGGTTGTTCAAAATTTAATTTACTTTTTCTTTTTGAAAAAGACACTATATGATCCAAATACAAAATATTTGACAAGTGTTAAATAATGAGAACATGTGTAACCTAATAAAGCGCCAAATGAACAAGGCACAGGCCATACTTGCCATGGTCGGTCCCAGTCCAGTGGTATTAAAAACGCACCTAACCAAGCACCAGTAAGTGTAAAAACCACGTTTTGGTAAAGCATTGTTTGAAACATATTCTGCGGTGGATTTCGTAGGAGGAAAGCTTTCACAAATGGCCTTCCGATGTGTAGGCATATCGGGAAAAATGTAAGTATACTCATAAGAGCGGCGAACATCAATGTCTGCTCGTGGTACTGGACAAGACTGGCTCCGTACAGGATGGCAATTACAAAAAAGACGACAGTACCGACGAATACGTTGAGCGCAATTTTTGTGTACTCCGGCACGTCGAATCGTTTCAGGAAGCCATCTTTGGACGTGTTCCTTCTGTTGACAACAGTGAAATCCTTCTCGTACACAAAATGGTGGAACCACCTCTTGAGGACTTCGATGACGACGATTATCATCATGACTGGCAAAAATGTCCTTTTTCCAAAATTCATGTACAATTCAGAAAAGTATAATATAGCACAGAATATCGGTAGCAAAATACATGAAAACACACTGTAGAAAAGCGTCACTTCTTTTATTGCTTGACCATCACTCGTTGTCAGCAGCATCTTCCTCACTGCCTCATACGCCAGTTGAAAAAAATTATTTTTTACCTTGAAACCTGGAAAAAAATTTAACATTAAATATATTTAAAACCTTTTCATTACTAACTATAAGACATAAGAATTTTTCTAATAAATGGAATAAATGGGACCACAGCTTCACATCTTCAATATACCTGTACAACCGAAGATTATATTCTGTGTGGTATTCAGTTTGGCAAAAGCATGGATGTTGATTCTACTCCATACTATAACTGTTTTTGAAAAAGGCTGTGACACACATGGCATATGCAGCAAAGCGTTTTCCATACACGGTCATCTGATATCCACAAATCAAATCGGCGCTCGTCTATACAGAGAACTCCCATTCTTCAATTGCCCAAGAGAGGTGGTAATTTGCAAATAATTATCTTCCTGCTCGATGCCTCTCCAATAGCAGGATGTCGAGATTTAGTGTATCGATAGAGTGAAGCATTTAGCAATGCAGCGAAAAAAAAAAAAAAAAACGCTCTTGGAAGTAGGTATACAGAGTGCAGCATGTTTCCAATACAAAGCGATGAAATCAATCAAGTTTGCCATTCAGCCCACAGTAGTTATGAAAATATGTAATTTTGGAAACCTACTTTTTGGGGGAGAAATATTCTAGTCTAGATATGATGTGAGATTAAAAATATTCTTAACAGAACTAAACAAATGTTTCATTAAAATGAATAATAAACAATTTTATTATAGTTTTACACACCGTGTAATCATCCATCAGCGTTACATTTATTTAATGTTCATACAAACTTTAAAGTTACTGCAAGATGTTTAGCAAATGTGATTGGGGTTTTTTGATAAAATTTATCCACGTCTTGGTCTAATTTTATTGAATTTTGCCAAGCAAATAATCGAATATATACATGGTCATCTGAAAATATTCCTTGAACTTGACAGTATCTTCTTAGAGCTCACAAAATAAATTAGACTCTTTTTGCGATCATTTAATTATGTTAATTCCTTCATTTTTTCCTGTACGTCAAGGGGTTTTCAATAAAAACAGGTAATTATTAGGATTCATCATCTGAAAGGAAAAACTTCTAGATGTTCCAGAGGATGAGAGAATGCTTGCTTGCGCGTCTCTAGCTGGCTATATCCATGCTCTTTGCTCTTTCCATTGAGGAATACCTCTTTACTCTACTCTGTCCATACACTAAGCTATTATCGCCTTCTAATGACTGTTTTAGATCTCACCCTGACAATATGGACCGTCTGGACTCGACTATCAACGAAACTGTTAAATGATTGTTCTGTAATGTGTAAAGAGAGTAAATCAATCGTCTAGCAAAGCATCACAGTCGACCTCTACCTCCAGCTATGAACTGCTGTAGATTGTAGATGGTTGAGTGCTGCACACCCATAACTTGGACTGTCTAACTGTACATGGCCCGAACTCGACTTAAAACCACAATTAAAAATAATAAAAAAAGCAATCAACTCGCTTGGCAAGTTAGTTTCAGGAAGGATGGAATTGAGCAGATTATTTTTAATGTAAAGAGTTGGGATGACCAAAAATTCTCTATCATTCCCAACAAATCCCCAAGAATTTTCCAATGCTTGTCCCTCCGTCTCGCTACTATTGTAACTATCTCAATGTTCGGCAACCCAAGTCCATCGTAGAAAAACATCCTTCTCTACTTATTTATAGATTAATAAACTTAAGAATTTTTTAGAAAGCAATTTTTAGTTGTTTAAAAAAAAATCTTATTTCTAGGCATCATGCTTTGCCTGTGTCCATACCAGGTTTATCAAAAGCAGACACTCTTCTAGTAAAAACAAAAAAAAAATACTACTAGCTAAATTTTTTTATCAGTTTACCTCGAAAAAATGATTTATTTGCGTTTATCATCAAAACGGACCCCAAGACCGCGAGTAACTGTCTCAACTCGGCCAGATGCACTGTTATTAAACAACAGGAGAACCAGTAAAGTCACCAAAAGGGGCTCCCTGGAGTCCCTGGGCCTTCTCTACGGCTCGGCAAAAGATCTGCAAAGGTGTTCGGTCGACACCCCAGCGGAATGTGGAACAGCACCCTTTGAGGCGTTAAAGCCGTAGAGGAAATTTCAAAACTTTATTATTTATACTTTTATTAACCTGGCCGAAGGGTTCCTAATTAAATATCGATCCGATTTTTACTCTCTGATGTCTCTCCATGACAATCGATTGACGAACAGTACAAAGCGCTTTCAAACGGTTTCCTTTTTTTTTTTTTTAACTACAAAAACTAAAGAAGGAAAATACGGACTGTTTAATAAACACATAACAATTAAAATCATACACCATGAGGACATATCAACCGCAGAGGTCATCAGGGTATTTTTAAATAAATAAAAGTACGAGTATTAGTTGGTGTTAAAAAATTTCATTTGTATGTCGGCTTTGAGTGAAAGATCACTGGATTTGAAACCAGAACTTTAAGGATAAATTTTTTTACGGTGATTTCCGTGTCAGCAACACAGAACCTGTTTTCCACACCATTGGTAGTCCAAGTAAACTTATATTTAGAATATAAAATCATATTTCATATATGGGTGATGGAACTAACATACCATCATGTCTGGGTTAAATAATAAAAATAATAATATCTAAATCACACAATTTTCAGTGTTATATGTAACAAATCAAAATGCGAAGTTCTCTACTTTTGTACAATGTTATTTATTTATTTCATTTTTAGCAAAAGTGGGTCTTAGAAGTAGAAAAATTGACATTTTAAATGTTTTCTAATCCCTACAGTTCTTTACAAAAGAACAAAACATTACTCACAAAATTAGAAAGTTATGTCTTTATGATGAAAGGTTTAGAAAGGCCCTTGTCAATAGTTTATAAACTTTCCAATTTACGACCTTGTCAAAGTACAAAACGATGTATATCCATTATATTTTAGTGATAGAGGAAACAAACCTATCTGAGTTTCAAATAGTTTTCATTGCTAAAAATACACAAAGACTAGATTTTGAAAATCTAATTTGAAAAAGACAATCATTGTACGAGATTAAAAAAAAAAAAAAAAAAAAAAAAAAACTGTATATCCTCTGCAATTATAAAGGCTCATGGCTTGAGAGAATGTGAGGGCAATATAATTTAAGAAAAGTAAAGGGCTGAGGATAGAACCCTGAATTGTACCTCTTGAAGTTAAGAAAAGGGCAGAAAATACAAACTTTTTCTCATTTGTAATATTCGTTCAAATAACTTTTGAAGTGATTAAGTAACAAGCCATGAAAAGTATATAAATTAAGTATATGAATTAATAAGAAATGGTCCCCCTTATCAAGAACTCTCTGAAAGTCTTAGCAAAACCGTGCCGCATTATGAATTAGGAAAAAAATTGTATGATGATACTGAATGACTTACTACTAAATTTACTCGTATAAAGTCATATTTTTGGCCAAATTATAGGACTGACAAAAGTGAATTATGAGGGAAAATTTAATAATAAATAAAGTGCATGCTATTCGATGAAAGAATTGTTTGTGAGAACTGCAGTAAGTCTCTATGTACTCTGTTATTTTATGTATACGCACAATTTTAGATTCTTTCCTACTCTGACAGTATCCAGTTTGAAAATTAAGTAGGAAAGAAGTAAAATGTGTTGTTTTTTTTACACTAGCAGGAAAGCTTGTCAGAGAGGATTAAAAAAGGCAATCCCTGTAAATGATAGAGTAAAAATTTGGTAGATTTTATAAAATAGCTTTTGAATTTTAATTGAAATGAAAATCATTGTGAATTAATAATTGTCTGTATTTGGGATGGTAATAATACTCTATAGTAAAAAAATAGTTAAAAAAAATTTTTTGGAGTGTTTTTTGTCTTTTATTCCAACTTGTTTTTATTGTATATACATTTCAATAGTTGTACAGAATACGGAACATCCAGTCGTTTTTCATTCGAATTTAGTTGCGGATAATTCCACAATTCCACATTGATTCTTGAAGAATGGAGTAGAGAGCGTGGAGGGAGGATCCAGGTCCCGCCCCACAGACCGTAGCGAAGCGAATGTGGAAGAGGAGACCCGATAAACCCGGACGCCGTAAACAAATTCCAGCGACTCTTTTGATCGGGAAAACCGAGGCGAATCGCTTTTTCCACTTTTAACCGAGAGTGTTAGAGCTTAATAAGATCTTGTGTACAGTTTCGCAGAAAGACAAAAAAAAAGGTATTTGATCCGTTTATTAACTCTAATAAATGAAAATATATACGCCTACTTCCGAGCTTGCGCGTTTACTTATGCTTCTTACTGCCATTGATTTTTCTTCCATTTACTTTCCAATTTTATAGCCCATTAAATTTTCTTTCAGCCGTGTTCAAGACAGATTTTACTAACTCCGCCTTTACTTACAATGTTTATTTTCCTTTTTTTATTTTATTTACAAGCTTTTACAATTAGATATAAAACATTCATTTATATATTTAGTTTTTAATAGCCTTTTCAGGTTAGTGAGCATTTTGAAGCTTAAGGCATTTTTCTCTCCTATATTAAGGGTTGTTTATTTACCAAGCTAATTTCAGAACAATTATAACAATTTTTTAAATATATATTTTAAAATTTATTTCTTAACTACAAAAATAAATACAATAAGCAAAAATGATGAATAGATAGATACTGAGCCAAAAAAAAAGAGAAATAGAGGAACATTGTTTTGTCTGAAATGTGAACTCCATATTTCATGTTGTAAGTAAGTGAACATAAAAAACATTATTTTTGTAATATACATATGTTTTAGTTGGTCCTATTAACCAAAGTAGTTGTTATAATTGATTTATTATTTTTATGTGAAGTTTGGTTGAGTCTTTTTGGGATCAATCCAAAGACCGAAACTTCGGTAAATAGTTACATTTTCGAGTCTGAAATCATAGCAATTGAACACTGCGCCAGAGAAAGAAATAGGCTAGGAATACATGCCCGGAATATAGCGATCTTTTCTGGGGGAAGCCTCAAGTAAAATCCTACACTAAGAAGCTGGCAAGGCTTTGGAGGTTGACAAACAACCTGAAGCAGGACAGCGAATTGTAAAAAACAAAGGAGCACTACAAATCTGCTCGGGTCGAGGTCAGAAGACCTTGTGGCCACCTCATCCCCAAGTTTGAGTTAAAAAAGTCAAAAACGTGACTCGAACCCACGATCTCTGGATCTGCACACTTCTACCACATGGGCTATAAAGCTATATAGCCAAAGTGCTCTTTTTCCTTTAAGACTAAACACTTTGATCGGTGCTTCTTTGCACACCTTTTTTAGTGTGCGAATTTCCTCACTGAGGATTGAGAACTTAGCAAACCTGGCCTGAATTCTTTTCTTGATCTACAGTAGGCTTTTGTTATCTATCTTTCACTCATCTGCGATTGCCCTGGTAGTTTAGTTCTAGAGGAGATCGACCACTGAAGAGGATGGAAAAAAAATAAAATAGAAATAAAACAAGAATAGACGATAACAATTTTCAGAGAAATCTTTCAATTAGTTCAATAGTACTGCAAAATATAAACGTGAAAGAAAGCAATGATACTCAAACAATGAATGCTCCCCAATAAAATTTCCAGGAGTTGAAAAGCAGCCTCCAATAAGAATATTTAGAAGGCGAACTTTGCTTAATTCATCAATATCATATTCTATTCTCATCATCAGCATGTTTAATCACGTTCTAACTGTTGAATTTAACTTTTTTTAGGCCAATAATTTTTTTCTCATTGGTACATAGGTGCATATCTGTTGATATCTGTACAAACGTACTGTTTTCCTGTATGGAATAAATTTTATGAACGTTACCATACATTGTATTTTTCTTTTCATTAAAAAAAAAAACCCCTGAAATATGTGTACACACTTTTATATATGTGCTGTACAAAAAGTGTTTGATTGATCAAGTAAAGACAATGATTCAAAGTTTGAAATTCGAGGTGTTTTCTATTATTTGCAGTTTTGCTTGGCACATATCTGCCACAGAAAACAAGAGCGTGCTATATTCTTGAGTCCCCACAGGGTTGAATTTTTTCAGATCTATTCTTTATTATCTTCACAGCCTTCTTCCTGTGATGTCCAAAATTCCTCGGAAGCCAGACTGATACAAGTCAGCGTCCCACAAGGGAGAATCGTTGGTTCCTTCCTTTATATAATCTAAACTGCTGACCTTTTTCCATACCACAATACCATCTCCATCACCTACGCAGACGATACCTCAGTTTTGTCCTCTAACTTGAATCATATCCAAACTACATCCAACATCCAAGGACACCTTCAGCTTTTCAAAGATTGATGCAAAAAATGAAGGGCAAGACTCAACGATGAAAAATGTACTCAGTGTACGTTCACATTGAAAAAATGTCTTGTCCTCAGCTGTACATCGACAAAAAAGAGGTATCGACTTCTATCCAAGTCAAATACTTAGGACTATACTTAAGCAGTAGGCTGACTTGGAATCTTCACACTAGACTTAAGAGACAACTTAACAGAAGACTTGGACAAATTCAAATACTTATACATACTTATATACTTTCTACTTTACTGCAACCACTTTGGACATATGGGTTGGAACTGTGATACAAACTTTCCACCTTGCCTTAATCGATGATGGCCCTGAGGCTTCCTTATCCCTTAACTCCTCAAAAGTAGTCAAAGAGTGTTTTTTTTTTTTTTTTTTTTTTAAACGAGGGTTCGCAACAGCAGAGGTTATATAAACCCTCAGGGTGCCGGTGTTTTTGAAAAAAAGCCCATTTATAAGTATGTCGGGTTCGAATGCAAGGCCGCTGGATTCGAACCCGGGACCTTGACCTTACAGTGATGAGTGTCGTGTCAAAGACGAAACCTCGCGGCCACCGACGCCCCCAAAGAGTGGGTTGAAGTCAGTAGAACGAGCGCTGTCCATGGACTATGCATTCCAAATAATTTTTTATTAAAAAGTTGATCTAATTTTTCTCACAAAAGTTGTTACATTAGGTGAAACTCATAGTAATGTTAAATATATTTCACTTTTAAAATTAACAAAAATTAATTATTAAAAAATACAGTTTTTTTAAATAACATTTTTTTTTTTAAATTTTAACAGTGAAAATGTTTAAAATTGGTATAATAAATTTTGCCTTACTCGAAGATGTCCACACTTAACTGGGAGAGTTTTCCTGCAAGCTCACATTGTTTTAAGTAATAAAGCATTACTTAGATATTAATTATTCTTGTATATTTTAGGAATAAACATGTCGAGGTACAGGGATTCAAATCCAGACTGCAAGATATATATCGGCGATTTAGGTAAGCTTGAATTTATTTTACATATCGTATTGTTTTTTCATGTTTTCTTATTATTATTACAGGTAGTTCCGCCAATAAGCAAGATTTAGAAGATGCGTTTGCTTATTATGGACCAATTAGGAGTGTTTGGATAGCAAGGAATCCGCCGGGTTTTGCATTTGTTGAGTTTGAGGATGCGAGGGATGCTGAAGATGCTGTCCGTGGGCTTGACGGGCGGTTAGCACGATGAATTCATCGGTATAAATTATTTGAAACATTATTAATATCTTGTGATTTATACAGGAATGTTTGCGGAAGGAGGGTAAGAGTTGAAATGTCAAATGGAGCGAGAAGGAGAGGGGCAATGAGAAGAGGAAGGCCCTTCCACCCTGAGGATAAATGCTATGAATGTGGCGAGAGAGGGCATTATGCTCGCGATTGCTCAAAATACAATAAAAGGAGTAGACGCAGGTAAAGTGTTATACAGATTAACTTAATAATCCTTTTCTCTTTTTAGGTTTTAATCAAAATTCTACGATTTATATTTTTTTAAATATTATTTTAATTTTTAAACTTTCTCGCAAAGTTTTAGTAGAATTTTGAATATTACCTGCAAAAATAAATTCCTGAAATTTTTTTGATGAATATTCAAACTTCTACAGCTAATTATTACAAAAAAAAAAAAAAAAAAAAAAAATTGTTTTTGGAGAGTTAAAAAGAAAAAATAGGAGAAATGATTTTTATTTTGAAAAAAGTTCATATAAAAACGATAATATGGTTTGTAGGACTAGCGGCTGAGCTGCCTCGTGTATACACATATGTCACTCACATCGTAGAAATTGATTGGTCTCTTCCTCCTTCACTTCCCGGGTGTTTATGGGTTTGAACACTCTTCTCTCAGTTTTTTGAAAAAATCATAATGAGTAGCATGAAAGGAAACCGGGTCTACTACATACTTCTGCTCTTCTCGTCTCTACGTCTCCAATTTGCCTAGCTGCTATCTTTCCTGTGCTTTCTCCGATTATCAGGACAAAGTTTTTCTTAGGATTGTCGGCGGATCGCGTTCGTTGGGGAATTTGAAGGTAATGTAATTGTTCGTCGTGTTCGATGATGGCGGGAAAGCACAGGATAAGAAAATTTTGACTGATCGTAAGAACAAGACTGCGTGGAACGAAAGGACAAAATGCTTCGCATTTCTCTACCACGTCTGTACGTCACACACGCTGAATTAAAGACAATGAGTACCCACACATCTTTTCATAAATAAGTGAGTTTTGAAAATCACATGACAATATTATTGTTTTCTTTTACAATAATTTATAAAATCATAATAATAATTAATTTGGTTAATAAAGTTTTATCCAAACAAAGGAAGAGCAGTTAAAATCGCATTAATCCTTAAGAGTAGTGAAAGTAATGGAGAGAAGTTTTTTTTTTATCGAGCAGTTAAGAAATACTGATTTTTAAAAGTAGGAAAATTGGTATTTTAATCATTCATTTTACTCTGTAGCTAACTGATTCCTTTTCATTGTTATAGGACAATTT
The DNA here is from genome assembly GCA_039619505.1 of Cimex hemipterus. Taxonomy (NCBI): domain Eukaryota; kingdom Metazoa; phylum Arthropoda; class Insecta; order Hemiptera; family Cimicidae; genus Cimex; species Cimex hemipterus. The sequence goes on along the minus strand of CM077114.1, from coordinate 1,303,227 downwards.
CAAGAAGTAGATCTCGTTCCAGGTCTCGTGACAGGAGGAGCCGCTCCAGGAGCCACTCAAGATCAAGATCAAGGAATAGGACCAGGAGCCGTTCGATCTCTCGCTCTAGAAGCAGGTAATTTAAAAACCAAACAATTTCAGGCACAAATTTACTTAAGCGAAAATTGAATATTAATGGCAATCGTTTCAAATTTTAGGAATCATGATTCAAAGGACAGGAATGGCAATTAAAACAACTTGGAAGGCGGCGCATTGATTTGTAAAATATCTGTGCCATTTAGGCTTTCTTGTATTAAACATGTATTGAATTATAATTACGTATTTTATGGATATGTAGCTGTTGTGAAAAAATTACGATTGATTTATCATATTCAAGCTAATAGTTTCAGCTAGTGCAGTCGTCTTTAATTTTTAATTGAACGGTTTATTAAAAGGTTGACTGAATTTAGTTTTATTTGGTATTTTATTAAGTGTGTTGCTTTGATTTAAATCGGTCTTGTTTTTGCAAACAAAACAACATTGATGAAGTTCATGCATAAAAAGATTAAAATTGCTTATAACATTTTTAAAATATCTTCTTTTTTTTTAGATATATGTTAGACTTATGTTTTAAGATAAACCAAATAAACATTTTATATCAATACATATCTGCTAATTATAAAATTGGTTAATTATTGCACCCTGGGTATTTCCATCATCGTAAAATTAAACTTTTATTTTTATATTATTATTGTTGCAAGTGGGCACTGTCGCTCTAAGTGGTGATAAGACATTCAGCATACATGCTTAACTTATTTTTGTATGGGGGGGTAGGCTTAAAAAATCAATAAACCTGAGATATATTTGTGAACATTTATACTAGTGCAATTTAATATGGTAACAAATAAACAATAAAGGAAATGAGCCACAAGTCTAAGGCCTGCCGCAGATTGAACCCATTCCGTGGCCGGCCCGGTTTGACTTAACCACACGTGGTTCTTCTGCGAGAGCCGCACAGATTTTGTGCGTCTTTCACATCATGGATTTGCCATAATGACGTAACGTGACGAAACTTCAATTGAAATTGTACCAGGATACGAAACTTTGAGGATAATCCTGATATTGAAACAATTGCATTACATCAAGGATCTTTACAAGTACTTTTAACTACATTCCACAGAAATAAAAAGTAAGTAAAAGTCAAGTTCTTCCTGTCGTACAGGAAGGATGTCCAATGTCCAATGCTGGGCGTCCTGGACAAGGGGGTCAAACCTCTTTACGATATCTTTTACAAGTTTTCATATTACTTATAATTAAAATTCCATGGGCTGTGCCAGGATTTGAATGCAGAACCAATAACTGTAACAGTAAATACGAGTCAGACGCCCTAATCACTCGGCCCCCCTGCAGTCTCCAATTCTAATTATTAGAGGAGAAAATACAAAACAATAGACAAATAATAATTATTTTAATCTCATCAATTCTTGATGTATCACATACATACAATAAATTAATAACAATAATATGCTAAATACATATATAATTAAATATTTTAAATTAATTCGTTCTAACACTTTAACATAATTTTGTTGAATAATTTACCACGGAATCGTTTTAGCATAGATATACAGGTACAAAGGTTTAAAAAAAACAATGATTTTCGGCAATCTTTACTTCCTGATGTATCAATAAAGAAAATAAATTAATAACAATAATATGTTATATACATATTATACATTAAAAATATTTTGTATAATGTCGATTTTTTTTTAGGTACGGAAAAAAATTCAACTGGTTCGCTTTTCACAGCATGTGTCACTAATTTGTTCCTAATTTTTATTCGGGTCAGTCCGTTTTGTTGAAAACGTGGTTTTTTAATAGGGAGTAAACAATGCCTAGGGCAAGAGTGCCGATAATTGTCCCTTGAGCACCAACTCGTAACTGCATCAGATACACGCTTGTGGACATTTTCCCTTTGTTTTTAAATTGGTAAGCTCCAAAGCCACAGGCAAGGATCATCCCTGCGATACCTGAAAAAATACAAATTCAAAATGCATCGTGTTTTAATTAAATATCATCTATCAAAAAATATAATGCAACTTCTTTTATTCTGTCAGTTTGTGAAACCATAGAAGCCATACTTTTAAATTAATTACTCTAATAAAATATAAAATAATCTGTAACAAAATGGGTAGTGTATAAGCAACACTATTGTAAAAATTATTTAACCTAAGGTTAATTTTGACTATTACGCAGGGGGCCCAATATTGGAAGGAACAGAAAAATGGATGGAACAACCTGAAATCTTTCTCCTTTTGCCCCTTAACTGCCCAATTAAGATCATTCATGCCTGATGACGTACTGAACGGCAGTCTTCAACCTTCTGCGAAACAATAGTCTGGAGTTTGATCGAATAAATATCCAAAACATTCTTCAGCATGTCATCGTAACTACCCACTTCAATACTCCAAGAAATCCATATTATATCTTATAAAATGAACTGACAATGTTTCCTCGTACTGTCCTATTCACCTATCCTCAAAGTACTTGAGAAGCTAACCCTATCTGTCCAGGAAGAAATCCTATCCACAACCGACGTTTTCCTGAACACCAGGTTTGGCTTCCATTACCACACTACAATCCACCAAAGTTCTACCCTAGAGTCTTTCTATACATCTCCCCAAAATTGGACTTCTGTAGGGAGAGCTTACTACTGAAACTTAAATCCTTCTTTCATACCATTTCATTTTAAAATCCATCCTATATGACCGTTTCATCCAAGTAACCTGCCAAACCTCAATCACTTTGATACATTCTATCCTGGTTTTCCTCAAGGTAGCATCCAAGGTTCATTACTTTTCAGATTTATACTGCAGACTCAACTCCAACAAACTCACTCTTACCTGTGCTGACGATACAGCAATCTTCTCTGCAAACCTCGATCCTGTCCTAGCAGTTCAATCCCTCCAAGACCATCTTCTGACCTTTGAACCATGGTTCCATAAATAGAGAATAAAAAGAAAAGAAAACAAATCACAATATTTGTTTTTTAATGTCAAACTAATCAAAATACTCACTCATTTATATGGATCGAATACAACTTCCAACTACTTGGGACTGTACAAAGACAAAAGGGTGACATAAAAATCACTAAATGATTTAAAACCACAGAACTGAACTACAGGTATACAATGACTAAAAAAAATTGTCAACTGATGCACTAGTGACTAGATGGTCATACTACTCTGATATTTTACCTCATCCTTTGATCTTACATAAAATCAATTATCAAATTTAATTTCTAGTGTTTAATTGTACCAAATTTGAGTAAAATCAATTACTAGCAAGTTTTCATTTACTTGCACCAAATAAAATCCAAGCAAGATATATACTGCATGTGTATAAACTTAATATTTTAGCAAACGTTTAATTTCGTCAAATGAATTTGAGAAAATGAATAATTTGCAATTTCCTTTTCACCAAATAAAATCCAAGCAAGATGTATGCGGGTAATGCTATAATATTTTACTGAGCGTATCTCATTTCATAAAAACTGATTAATTGAACTTTCTAGCAAAAGGGTTTAATTTTGCCATCAGGATTTGAGAAAAATTAATAACTAGCTGATTACCACTACCTGCGCCGAATTAAATCCAAACCAGATATATGCTGGATGTATGTAATACCATAATACTTTACTGAATTTTCTCATTATAACAAACTAAAAATAACTAGAGATTTTTCATTCACTTGCACCAAATAAAATCCAAGCAAGAAAGTTTGTAGTATTGTAATACTTTACTGAACTTTTTTCATTTATCATAAAATACTGACTTACTTAAATCTTATCTAATATTAATTATCAAACTTAATTTTTAGATAGTATTTAATTATGTTAATTGAATTTGAGAAAATTAATAACTAGCTATTTCTTTTTCATCTAAATGTGCCAAATAAAATCCAAGCAATATATATGCTGTATGTGTGTAATGCTCTAATACATTATTGAACTTTCTCATGTGTGACTAACTAAAAAAGTGATTTTTCATCCACTTGTATCAAATAAAACCCAAGCAATACCTATGTTGTATGTGTGAATGAAGATTCATTATGCATTCTAGCAAAAGGGCTTAGTTTTGTCAACTGGATTTGAAAAAAAAAAAAAATCAATAACCAGCAATTTTTCCTCTACTTCCACAAATTGAGTGCAAACAAGGTATATGCTGGATGTGTGTAATACTGTAATATTTTTATCAACTGGATTTAAGAAAAATCAATAACGCTATTTTTCACCTACTTGTCCCCGATAAAACCCAAGCAAGATATTTTATGGAATCATTCTCGTTTGTCGGAAACTGTTAGTTCATCGCACTTTCTAGCACATTAATAAATCAACAACACTAAAGCTAATTACTGACCACCGCACTATGACTCAACGAAGGTGGGATCACAGAAATTTTAAATGTATATTATTCGCACATTATTTGGTATAAAAAGGGTTTCTTTACAAAAAAAAAAAAAAAAGGGTTTCTTTACAAAAAAAAAAAAAAAAAAGTTATTAACACAATTATGAGTAAAATATGTATTTTAAATATTAATATAAAAATGTTCACATTTGATGGTAGAACAATAAAAATTGAAAAATTATTGTTATCTATAAATCATTTTAAAGAATTTTCTTTGTATACACAAGGAATTGATGAAGATGGACGATTTGTTAATGACCCAGAAGTTTTATTTCTAATTATAAATTTATCCCTCTTACCAACTGGCATGAATGGGTTTTCACGGATTTTCCTCGACAGTTTCGACGAGTGTGAATCGTCGTATTCCGATCCCATGGTTTCTGTCGTTTGGCGTCTGTCTATTCGAAATTCGCAGATCGACGAGTTCTGAACTTGTGATGTCGGTTGGCTTGGTCTCTCGTCTTCGGCCGGTCGGTCGGAAATCGGCCTAGTTGTGTAAAGTTGCAAAACTTTTCAAGGGTAGTTCGCTAACGTCACGTTTCCAACCATTCTAACAGTTAGAGAACCTACTGGTACAAACCGCGAACTTTCAAGGTCAACTGACCTACAATTTAAAATATAGGACAAATCTTTATCAGTATCAAATTATCAACTAACTATAACTATCTAAACTATACCAAAACATAAATCTAAATAAATATGATGGTCAATCCAATGACTTTCAATTTTGCACATTGTCAGCCAAAATAACCAATAGAATTTTTGGTCTTATTCATTAATTGATAAAAGTGCTATTGTTCACACAGAACTTATGCAAAAAAAAAAACTACTATGAAATTTCTCATAATCGGGTACAGTGATAATAATGAATAATGAGAGAAAATTTAATACTAAAACATGGCACCTTATAGGGAGCAAGTTGGATATATGACCCTAAAAATCATATATATGAATTATTTTTGAGAGGAGAATTGTTTCTAAGTAGTTATTTAGTGGAAATTAAAATTTTATGTACATATAGGTTTTTTATTTATTTTTTTTAATCTATCTTACACTTAAGTTTCTTTCTCTAGGATGTTAAAGGCAGATTTATCCATCAAATGATTGAAACATTAAAATGAGACAATAAATGCTTGGATTATAATTTGCATAAGGGAAATGATAATTTACCAACTGCCGATAATTTTGATTCCCATGGTTTACTCTTAATAGCAGTTGAAATAAAAGAACAAAATTATTATTTTTTATTGTTGTAATCATCCTGAGAATATTTAATATAAACTTTTGTCTTCTAGAGCTAAATTATCAATAATAACTACCAAGATATACACTCACTAGATTAGATGTGATGACCGATTTCAGTCAAACTAACTAACAGACTTTTTGGTTTTATTTGATTTTGAATTAATTTCATTAATCGGTACATTTATTCGTACTGAACGGGCATTGCGTCACATATTGGGTCTGCCTTTACTCATGGGGTATAGTTTTGTTAGTTTTATCTTTCAAGTAATGTAGTCTCATATAGTGGATGCTGGAGTTTGTTGGGTCTCGTATCGGTTCCATTTACGCATGCAAGAGACCCAGTTCAGCTCAGGTTCAACGACTCACAGACATACCCACCATCACACAAATTATATCAATCATATGAAAATCCTACTCGTGTGTTTTTTGATGAGTTGTGGTCAAGGCTGGTTGAAATTATAACAATGAATATTAAAGAAAATTTTAATTATACAAACTGGGTACTTTACTCCCTAAATGTGAATTGTTCTTGACTACATCAGTATACTGACCATGTACTAACTAGCCCAAAAAGGAACATCACTATCTCCCATAGGGACCAAAACCCCAACTTTCTCCGATTTATAACTTTTTCAAAAAGGAAGGAGAGAACTCTCTCTCTCTCTCTCTCTCTCTCTCTCTCTCTCTCTCTCTCTCTCAGGCAAGGAAAATTATGAAACGTTAGCCTGGGTACGGTAAGCAATTTCAAAAAAGGCAATTTCCATACAGAAGAAATGCACAGAGGCATCGAGGAAAGTTATAATAAAAAGTGCACTTTACAGAGTATGGTGAAAATTTGTAGGGGTTCCACATTATATAGGTAACAGTGGAGGAAAGAATTTTTAAAATTTTTATTCAACCCCCAAAATATGGGACATGTCCTCATCTCTTAAATAGGATGGAGTAGTACTGGTAGATACAGGAGGACCTCTGGGTCAGTATTCAGGTCGTTGTAAGATAATTTTTAATTTAAAAAGTTAAACAACAATAGTTGATGTACATCCAAGAAAGACTTTACTAGTTCAAAAATTTATAAATCGATAAATTGGGCCTGTACAGGCTTTTTTACAAGATACGAAACGTTTTGAAGCAAGGCAAAGCTTGGTGATATGAAAAATTATAAAATTATGAATATTGTATTAAATAAAATTGAATGAAACATGAAAAAATATTGGCCTGAACAATTAAAAATTGGGCCAAAAAGTAATTTTCTCCTTGATATACGTTCGATTTCGTGTTTTGCCTCTTATTTAAAGCTAAGTCAAATAAAAATTAGCATTATAAAAATAATCGTCTAAGAGTTCGGAAATACAGTAAGAGTAAAGTTGGGGCGATCGTGGCAGCGCTGTGTGGGAGGACGAAATACAAAATCAATAATTGTATGCCAGTTATCTCGGTTGAATATTCTCCCGAATGCACATAACGTTTTCCCCGTCGATTTTATCGCCACGGTCCAGCGTAATTATGCCTGATTTGTCGTGTTGATCCTTTACAGTATACCGTACGCGTGTGAAATTATTCCCGGTGGGCTTAAGTGTCTTTTTTTCGTTTCGTTCTGTTATGAGTCTGAGGCAGAATCAATTATTTTCGACCGCTGGAAAAGAATCCTCTTGATAATAGCATAAAAAAAAAAAGAAAAGAAATTATTGATATCGTTGTGATATGCACCTTCATTTTGAAAAGAATACCAATACGAAATGTGACTGTACGATCCTTAGTTTGTCATGGATGGGAAAAGTACCTGATGAACTGCCAGAAGTAAGTCATCCCTTTTAACATGATTTATTACTTTTTTTAAAAGATACAAGTCGTTTTAAGAGTAAAATTTTCTTTGTAACAATGTCTCGTAATAATCAGGAAAATATGCCTTCCTTTGATTGCAATTAATTTTAAGAAAACAAGGTCGAACCAATTTTTCTTTAGGACTTTATATTATTTACTATATAACTTTATAAACTTTATAATTATAAGGACATAACTTTATTGCTTTTTAGTTTAAATTATATAATTAATTATTTAAAAAAAAAGAACAATCGCTTTTTAAGACATTTTGTTTAGTATAGCTAGATGTATAGTTGTAAAGTTTCACTGTGTGTGTGCGTGAGCGTGTGTATGTGTTGTGTTTTATAAAAATAAATATATGCAATCGTATCGATGTTTTATTCAGCAATTTCATATATAATATAAAAAATAGGTACTATTAATTCCAGAGTATCACTATTTTTCTCGCTCTCTCGCTGTTTCTCTATTATCTACCCACACATGTTTACATATTATACATTAATAAATTTTATTCATAAATCAATACACGTCTTCGTCGATCATGTCAAATATTATTATTTAGTTAGAATAGCAAATCCGATTCTATTGAATAATGTATGAATTTCGTGTTAGTATCGTTTTGAGGGATCAGATCGATTTTTTGTCATAAGTTAATTGTTGCTTATTACGCGAAATTTCAGTACAGGAGTCGATAACTATTTACGAAAAAAAAAAAACCCTGATCAATCGGGTAATTTCCTTTTTTGTATACCACATTTCTTTAAAGGTGTTACGCTACTCGTACGCGAAGTTCGTCGGGTGCTTTTTTCACCTCAAATGCAACGAAAAAGTTCGTATGAACTGTACGTACGATTCTCAACCCTTTCGCAGATAAAGCAACGTGATTTTTTCTCTTTCGTCATACAAATAAAAAAACAAACATTGAAAAGCGTTTTAAATTTCTTTTAAGAATGCATCCTTCTAGAACTTTCAATGTAATTTTTTTTTTCAATAACTTCTAAATTTAAAATGTGTAAAAAAGTAAATATACAACCTAAGTGGAAACACTCAAGATAGAGCCTGGCAAATTTCATAACGATTTTTTTTCGTTTAATAAGCAGAATATCCTTTTTTTTTAATTACATATTTAATTAGAAAATGAAAAAAATTTTTGTTGTGAGTGGCGTCGGTGTGATAAACAGGGAATCGGTTTAATCTAGTAATTCAACTTTTGTCTTGGGAAAAATTTATTTCCCAACTTCAACTTCAAAACACACCCCAAAAACAGAAAAATTGTATAAAAAAATCCTCATTAAACATGTACAAAAGAAAAAAAAAGGAGAAAAATGTAACTTAATTTGGTTGTTCACTATGTTATTGTCTTTTTTTATGTCTTTTGTTCGATTTTTTCATTGAAAAATTTTTTTGTACTTTTTTTATTGAGTTAAAGTTGGGTTTTACAACTTCTGAATTGTTTTATTTTTTCTCCTCTTTTGTCTGTGTTTAGTGTAGTTATTTTATCCAATTTTTCTGATTTGGTTCGCTGTGTTTACTGTCGTTAATTATATGTTTTGTTTCGTTTTTCTTTATTTTTTGTGCTTTTTTTTTTTTAAATAAATTGGGAAATACATTTTGTCAAAAAATTGACTTACCAGATTAACCCCCGCTACCCCTTTCTCAAACCGACGCCATATTTTTTTCCCGTTTAGCATACAATGTTTACATTTTGGCTCCATGTAATTAACGAAAAGGGTATACCGCCAGAAAGTTTAATTAAACGAAAAGTTTTTACGAAATCTGCCAAGCAGTACTGTGAATTTTCCCAGTAGGGTTGAAAATTTAGTTTTTTTTTTTTTTTTTTAATTTTAAATTTAGCAATTTTTGAAAGGTGCGGTGTTTTTTTTAACACAAATTAAATCAAAAGTAAGAGAGGGAGCCTTATTAAAAGGAAATTTAATGCTCTTTCCAATGCGTTTTTTGTATTTCCCCAAAAAACGAACAGTACAAGAGCTGCTAGTTTATGACGAAAACCGTAGTTAGTTGAAAAAAAAAAAAAATGGAACGAGTATCTACACTGCATGCAGATACATCTGTACATGGATATGTCTTATGATGGCTATTTAAACACACTCGAAAATTATCAGGGAACGCTTATTTATTAATTTGAGGATCTTTTTATTTGGAAGCTCATTACAACCGCGTCGCGTCACAGGCATCAAAAGCGTCAATCGCGTCGCGACTTTAAAAACACCTGCCCACCAGTTCGTTCTCGCGTATCCTTGGTAAACAGAGCACCGATGCACGGTCGTGGTAAAAAAAAAGATGTTAAGTATCTACGAAAGGGTTGAGAATCGGAAAATGGGTCCAACTTTTTTGTTGCGTTTGAGGAGGGGGGTATAAGGAACCCCGAACGTATTTGCTGTACGAGTACGAATCACCTCAATCAATAATATCTTGTGTAATTTGGAAATATATCTTTGTACTTTTTCGACAATTTGGTTAGAGTTGTTAAATAAAAATAAGATTTTTCTTCTGTAACTTTTAAACCGTGCCTCCATTTTTCATTTATGGCCGCGATTTTTTGAATTTTTTTTTTTTGTTTAGTTAAAGAAAAAGACGGTTCGGAAGTCGGGTTTTTTAATGGAGGTCAAATCTCCTTCTTCCTGTTATATCGACCTCTTATATTTCCCAAAGGTCAAAGGATGAGTTTAAAAAGACTGCACCTTGAAAACAAGTTTGATTTTGTTTAAAAAGCGCAATAACAACCTATAGACGTTTTAACTTTATTTTCCAAGCTCCAGACGTGTGAAACAATAAACCAAAAATGACCAGAGCACCATTTTGTATGTAATAAAAATCTTCAAATATGCCATATAGTATGCAGTACAAAATCCTTCAATTTGCAATGTTATATCAGTAAAACAACCTCATGCCATAATTTATACTAAAATACGCACTATGAATGTCAATCACGAAAGAACTGATTAAGGTATATTCTGTAAAAACCTGAGGCCATTTGGAAAGTACTTCACCACGATCTGTTGAACTACAAGCTTAATGCTAGTGCCATATATATACATTTAATTGTGGTTCACTACACTACACATTTGATCTTTCAGGATGAAGGTTGGAAATTGAATAGGACTAATTATTACCAAGAGGGGTGGCTAGCTACTGGAAATGTTCGCGGAATTGTCGGTGTTACTTACACCACATCCCATTGCAACAAAACACTCGACTGTCCCACAAGGACAAACTACAATTTACGAGGCCATAGATCTGAGGTAAATTACGGTTTGTAATAAAACAAGAAAAATTCCCTCTATTAACGATTCACTCTGTCTAGGTGATTCTTGTGAAATGGAACGAGCCTTATCAAAAGTTAGCATCATGTGACAGTTCAGGAGTTATATTTGTTTGGATTAAATACGAAGGAAGATGGAGTATCGAATTAATTAATGATAGGAATACGAGGGTTACACATTTTAGCTGGTCTCATGATGGTCGCATGGCATTAATATGTTATCAGGTTCATCAATTACCAACATATTGTTTAAAATTTGTTTTAATTATTATTATTTGAATACAGGATGGTTTTGTGCTCGTTGGGTCGGTAGCAGGCCAAAGGTACTGGTCTTCAATGTTGAATTTAGATTGCACAATTAATTGCGGTATATGGACACCAGATGATCAACTTGTAATAAATTTTAATTATTAACTTTTAGTAATAATAAAAAAATATTATTTATTGATTCTTTCAGGTGTATTTTGGTACCAGTAATGGCCAACTGGTGGTGATGGATGTTCACGGTGCTATGATGGCTCAGGTTGAAATCGCGAATCAAGTCGCAGTGACATCAATGGCGTGGTCTTGTGAAAAATTTAAAATGGAAGAAACCGACGATTCAAATGGTAATATAAAATATAAAAATTAGGATAGAATACGAGAAATGTAATTATAAAATTTTCAGATTCCTGTCTATGTGCTAAATATGTGTTGGCTGTGAGTTTAGAAAATGGTGTGGTTCTATTGATGAAACATTACTATGACGTTTCACCCATCCACATCCAAACAGGTCTTTGCCCGTTGTGCATAGAATGGTCGAACAGTAAGCAACTTCTTGCAGTGGCCGGCACCGTGCCAAATACAGAATACAAGAACATGGTGAAAGTTTACACGGACAATGGCAATCTGCTTTATAGCTCGATAATTCCCTACACACTTGTAATTATTTTGTGACCTTTTTGAGGTGATGTATGTTTTAATTTAAATTTACACATTTTTCAGTCTGCAGTCACTGCAATGACTTGGGGGCATAACGACAAACGGTTGTTCGTTGCTACAGGCTGTATTGTACATATGGCTTGGGTTTCCATGAGAATAGCCTCTCTCCAGTTGCTTTGCAGTTTGCAAGTGTACAATCGCTTGCAAGGTGGTGCGCATCAGATTAGTTCTTTACCTTTGCCACTTAGAATTCAACATCGTTTATCAAAACTCTTTGCCCATACAATTCGTGTAAGATTAATTTTAACATATTTTATAAATTAAAATGTAAAATAAATTATTGTTTGATTTATGTTTTGTAAGTGCTGTGTACCTGAGGGTTCTGGATTGAGGGAGTTTGTAAGCAGGACGCCAAAAGTCAGATTACACTGCACGATGTTAAGACACGACGAAGATATTTCTGCCAATTGCTACACACTTTTTCTAGAATACCTTGGTGGTTTGGTACCACTACTGAAAGGGAAACGTACGAGTAAACTGAAGCCCGAGTTTGTTATATTCGATCCTCAAATCGCAGGTACGCTTTAGTTATTTCATATTTACAGTTCATTTTAAATAATGTTAAAACCATTTTCAGACTGTTCCTGCAAGCTGAATGCCACTCTCAATGGCAATTATAGTGGTAGCGAGAGAGAAGATTCAGAATGTGAAGATTCCTGTGGAAGTCCTCGGTTAACTAGAAGGAAAAATCGCAACTATAATCAAAATCTTTATGCTGGATCATTACCTGAGGTTTTTTTTAAAATAAATAAATAAATAAATAAATCTTATGATGCATTTGACTTTTTTTAGGAGTCTCACTTAGCAGAAGTCACGTCAAACATTTGGGGTACTAAATTCAGGATCCATGGTATTGCAAGTGGTCTTGCCTCAAACCTTGGCCAAGTTACGTACAAGACAAGCCTTTTACATCTCCAGCCAAGACAAATGACGCTGTTGATGGCAGGAGATGGTCCATGTGATGCAGGCGTCAGTCAAGTCGTAAGTGACGATGACGATGAAAATGGAAAAGGAATGGATGAAGGAGGTGCTGTTGCTGTTGCGCCGTTAAGAGCGAGATGCAGAGGAGCTGCAGGTAAAAAATAATTTTAAAAAATCAAAATAAAGAAAATGTTATGTTCTTATTTAAATTTCTTTATAGGATACCACGCCAATGGAAATAATGAAAATGGAAAAACAAGAGCTGATTGGTTTATGACTAGAAGTTCTTTTCGAGATTGTGAATGCGGCGAAAGTGGCGAAGACAACACTTCAAGGCGTGGTGGTGTTGTCAGGAGCTGCAGTGTCGGCTATTTAGACTTTGTCGAAGGAGGAAGCAACAACAGACTCGTTCTCGTTCGACAAAACAGGCCAGCACGTTTGACCCATGCCGGGAAAAGTAGATCCTTAGACTCGTCAGACATGGACAAAGGGATTGCCGGTACAGGCCATACAATCCAACCACCACCTAGTAGCTCTCCGGCAAGTCCAGCCTTGTCCAAAAAGAAAAGAAACACCTCTTCACCTATAAGGTACTTTTTTTAAAAAAAAAACTAATTTTATTTATGCTTGAATGAATTTATTTATATTTATTTTTAAGAGCTCGGATCATGAATTCACCATTGTTGCCTAGAAGACTTAGAAGTGGTAACAAACGCAATGATGTCGATGGCTACCAAGATCTGGAGAGTTTTCAAAAGGCCCAGTTAAGAAATAAGGTAACTTATACAAACTATCTTTATTTCATAATATATAAAATTATATTTCAATTATAAGGTTTAGATTAAATTTATTAGGTTTCACCAAATAAATTATTTTTTATTAATTAATTTAATCAAAGTTTTGATTAAGATAAAAAAATCAGTGTCAAGTGGAATTTCAACCAAGATCAACATATTAAGCTAATGTGACTTCGATCCACTTGGACACGTTCTCAACCCCACCTTTTGACTTTTCAAACATTTTGAACCAAAATCTTAATTAAAATTAATTAATTGAAAATAATTTATAGCTTAAGTTTTAGTTCAAGTGGTAGAGCAGCAGCGTATTTAGCCGAAGGTTGTGGGTTCGAATCCTGGACTGGCTTTTTAATCTCAGTCAAAACCTTAATTAAAGATTCATTAATTGAAAAGAGTTTAGATTCAGGTTGACTTAATTTAAGGTTGCTACAGCTTAAGACTTTTTAGCAGATCCTAAAGCTTTATTAAAGGCTCCCGTATCCTTCAGGCCTTAGCTTTTCATCTCCCAGAAATAGGAATCTTCCTGGCCTTCACACCAACACAGGAGAGATTCTCATGTTTCTTCTTCTTCCTGGCAATACTTGCACATGTGATTCTGGAGTCTCCAGTGACCTGTCAGCAGTCCTACTGTTCCAGTCCTAGCACATCCTAGGTTTAGTAGTTTTGCACTTTCTTAGCCAAATTTTCATTTTCCTTGTCCTGGTACCCTAAACAAGAACAATTTTATTGTTTTCTCCAATGTCTTACTCTTAACTTTACTACCGATGAGTAGAAGTTTTCGGTTATTCTACTACTATTTCTTGGTAATTCTCAGCCTTTTGATCTCATTGGTATTCAACAGCCACAATCCGCCTAACATGTTCGGCGTTTCTTCTGCTGCCTTGAGTCTATAAATTTGCTTTCAGAGTCTGCAGTGTCCAGGCAGCAGTCCTATAAACATTCTAGCTCTAATATGTCGCACATGATTGGGTGGTTTGGGCATATATAGAATGTCTAGGCACAGCTTTTGGAAATTTAATGAAAGCATTTTGGAAAGGTATTTCAAACAACACCCAATGTGTACGTGCTATAATGAAAGGAATCACTTCACTATTTCATTCTAGTTCTAATCTGTCCAAAATTTAGTAGCTCCATCTTCAGTTTCTGATAAGGTTCTTTTGGGTGGCTCTTTTGAACTTGCCTCTGCTCTGGAATAGAATCCTATTGAACCAAGTACTTGTTCTTTTTCCATTGTTTGGTTTATTTACCTTTTTGGCCAGTTGATATTATGCTAAAAGGTAAGGCTGATAGACGCCGACTGAATTTCCCTTGGCCAATTTATCGTCATCCTCATTGCCTTTCTGCCCTGTATTGCTATTATAGAGTTGTTAGTTAAAAATAAATAAACAAACCCAACCATAGCATGAGATTAAATTTTTTACTTAAGATATTAATCTATTTACAGATTGAAACTACTGCTAAGAGAAGAGAGTTTATTATGCACAATAAAGCACCGATGTGGAATGAAAATAATCAGGTGTACCAGTTGGACTTTGGAGGAAGGGTAACCCAAGAATCAGCGAAGAATTTTCAAGTTGAATTTAGAGGAAAGCAGGTATAGATTTTGTACAAATATTACAATAAGGCAAAATTAACCATATTATATCATATATTTTAGGTAATGCAGTTTGGAAGAATAGATGGTAATGCTTACACACTAGACTTTCAGTATCCGTTTTCAGCAGTACAAGCATTTGCTGTGGCATTGGCTAATGTGACTCAACGGCTTAAGTAACAGCATAAGGCTGGAAGGTCTTTCTCCTGTTGTATGGAGCAATTATTGTATTTTTTAAATACCGAGTATATGCAATAAAATTACATTGAAGTAATACTCATGTCAAATTATAAATATCTCCAATTGAGAACTAATGAGCCATTTTGCTCAGGTCTAAATGAGAGATTAGACTAAATAGTTAATGAGATGATAATATCAGACAAATTTGAATATTTATATTAAGAAAATATTTTAACAGTGGCACAGCAATTTTTGTACTATTTAAAATATTTTTCACAATAAGCCAACGAAATGTAGAGGCCGTCCACTTCTTTTAGTTATGGCCTCTTGTATAGAAAATATTTCTTATCGTAGAATTTGTGTATTTGAGTTTGGCATAGTCAAAGAGCGCCGTGTAATTAAAATGTGATTTAAAATCAATAACACAATGACACCAACACTCGATGTATTTTTGTTAAACAAGTTTTTTTCTCATTCTTTACTAAATCTGAAGTGGAGATTCAATGTGGTTTTGGCTTCTTGCATGCAAAGGCATTGAATACGTCGATGATCTAGCAAATTAATAATTTACAAGAATTTTATTAAATTCTCAGACTGGACTCGCTAGATACTTTCCATGAATGACTCGCTTTTCAATTTTGATATAATATTTCAGTATTAATTAAATGATGTTATTTGAACTTTATGAATTTAAAAAAAAAATGGTGATAATATAATTTAGGATAGACAAATAATTTTTTAATTTAACTAAGAGTTCTTTAATAAACTATACCGTATAAGGTGCAAAGTGTTAATATTAGCATCTCATATTCAGTTATAATTTTAATTAATAAATTTAAAAAAAATAATATGGGAAATAAAGCTGTTCATTGTTAAGCTAATTAATTCCTGAAAATTTATACATTGTCTTTCTCCATTAAAAAACAAAACAAGTTTCTGTAAAAAAAAAGGAGACATTTATATTACATATTATATATGTTGTTTATTTTACTATTTTATGGTACCTTTCTGTCACAGACAAGAATAAAAAATGTGGAATGAATATCCCATATCATTTTGCCAAACATATCAAGCTTTTATATGCCTCTTTTTTGCCCAAAATGAGAACAATAAGCTAGATTAATGTAATTTTAAGAATGGAAATTTCATTCTTGCTCATGTAAATAATATTAAAATTAAATTGGCCTAGTATGATATGATTTATAATACACATTGTGGCTACAATCCATGCCATTCTGGAATAGTAAAAATATGTGTTAATCAACTGTTACTATGGTTGATTTTGTTTTTAATTTTTTTATTTGCTTGTAGAAATTTTCTTTATTGTTAGATAAAATTAATAGATGTTTAGTTGTTAGAAATGCTT
This sequence comes from Cimex hemipterus, assembly GCA_039619505.1. Classification (NCBI taxonomy): domain Eukaryota; kingdom Metazoa; phylum Arthropoda; class Insecta; order Hemiptera; family Cimicidae; genus Cimex; species Cimex hemipterus. The sequence goes on along the minus strand of CM077114.1, from coordinate 1,286,594 downwards.
CTTTTGTGAAACTAAGTTCCTGAATTTAACCATTCTCTCAATTTGTTTGTACTCAATTGTTAAGTTTGATTTGTCAATTTATTACCATGTATTATTGTATTATGGAAACATTTACGTTTAAATTTTAATTTGAGGTTGTACAATTTTATAAATAAAATCAATTGAATCTTTTTCCCAATTTTATTTTGATAAACTTTTGTTTTAAGTCAGTTGAATGGGATATTTTGAGAATTTAATCCGTTCATTTTTGATCATTTCTCTCGGCCAGAGGTAAATTTCTCACCATTTATGTGAAATAAGAAGATATAAATTTAACAATGTTTCAATCAAATTAAACCATAATTGCCATAGAAAAACCAAAACAGATTGAACCCAGATAAATCAAAAAATTTGCACATAACGGGCTGAAGAAAAAAATTAATGTATATCTATTAACCTTTGGCTTCACCAAATGTTCCTCATGGTTTCAAGATAAATGAAAAAAAAAAAAAATGGCGGTTTTCAATGGAGAGTGCATGAATTAAGCACGTAAACCTTACGGTTTACAAAATAAACGTAAAACTGAAAAAAATGTCTACTGTTTTTGATGTAAAAGACCGTGCTGAGTCAATTGACACATGAATTAAGCTTGTAAACCTCATAATTACGAGATAAATGTAAAAAGAACGAAAAAAACCAGGAAAATTATTTTCTACTGTTTTGAATATAAGATCCTACTGAGTTAATTGGCACATGAATTAAGCTCTAAACCTTATAGTTAAAAAATCTAAACCTTGCCCCTGCAGTCGAGACTTCATAAAGTTAAATAGGGAGAATTTTTTTTTAAAGGATAGTGGGAATGTTACAAGTGAACCATTGGTGAGGTTGAGCAAAGCTGAAGTCGTGCAGGTGGTCATAGGACCTGGCCGGGTGAACACTCGTGGTGGATTATCAACGGTCCGGGGAGTTATTGGTAACACTTAATTTTATCACATGGGAAACAAAATTGACATCGCTCGTCCTGGCTTTACCTCAATATTTTTTTTCAACCAGTGCTATCCAGCGCAGCAGCTTTCAGATGCTCTTTCCTGCCGCACCTGGGGATGACACTCACTGTGCCACTGACCCAGAGATTATTTCACAATTTAGATATTTTAAGATTAGATAAACAAATTGGAATAAATAATTGCTGATTTTAAGTACTGCTAGGGCTGGGAAAGAGTAAGGATAACATAAACATAATATTTATTTTATTCTAATTATGAACAGAAAGAAATTTATACCTGTTTTTCCAAACATTATATCTTTACCAATCAAACAAACACAAATAATTTAATTTAATGAATACATTACAAACAGCATTAAAAAAATATTATTAATACATTCCTTATCACTTAAAAAAATTAATTATAAATTACTTTCACATGTTGATAATTTAAACATTATTCTGGACATTGCACCTGTGGTATTGATCTAATAAAAAAATACCAATCAATGTACAACCCCTTCCCCTAAGTTACTAAAAAATGATCAATCAACTTGTTCAACAAATTGGGTTTAAAGTACAGTATCAAATTATAGTGAGAATTTTCACATATCCCACTTAATGATTGATCTTTATGTTATAGTAAAACACATTTTTAATACAACTGTATTTTATTATTTTTTTAAAGTAAATTATTATAAAAAATAATTTATTCATAAATTACATTTGAGTATAATTTGGCTATAAAATATATTATACTAAATTAAAACATTGCATTTATAGAAAATAGACTTTTCTTTTTTATTTTGTTATTAATAAACATTTACTGTTTAAAAAAGTAGCAAATGCCTGTTTTGCTTTTTAATACATTTTTTAAATCATGTACAAATGTATTATTTATTCTTAATTTCAGGAAATTTCACCAGTCTTGTCAGCATACTTGTTATACACGGCATTTGTTTTTGAGCATTCATCATTATGTTACCAGGTACATTCGATTCAAAGTCTATCGCAACTCTACGATTAACAAAAGTTAGAATTGTAAGCATGTCGTAAAGAAAAGCAGATTCTTCCAATTCTGCTGTGAGTGCCTGAATAAACCACGACCCCTTTCCAGTATTGCGCCACGAAAAAAACCCTGTAATAAAAGCATAAATATAGTATAACGTTGGACTGTAAAATAAGTCCGTGCAGCTTTGCAATAATTTGATTTTATCCTTCATTTTAAAGTGACATTCATTTAGTCATTATTGTTCACACACTCTGAAATGTTATTAAGGTGTTTTTATTCTTCAGTTTCAATATTTAAAGATTTTTATTACCTGAGGGAAAACCATAGTTCAGACTATAAGTGATTTGCTCAGCTGAGAAGCAGCAATTTTGATTTGGACCAAGCAAAACTCTTTAACAGTCCTTAAATAACCCACACTCACTGACACGAGAAATCACAGGATGTTTACAGTGTTTAACCATATTTGAGAGTTATGATGTTTGTAGGAATGATATATGTTCAACTTCAAAACGATTTTTTTTTTTTTGGTGGCATTTAATGCATGAGGAACCCAACTTTTGAGCTTTTTCAACTTTGTTCGATTTGCTAACAGAAAGATTCTCCGTATGTTAATGAACTGTTGTTCCAGGATTTTCATTGACCAAAGTTCACTGAACATCATCGGTGGAAGAAATCCTTCCATGATCTTCTTTGTCATCAAGGCTAAAGTATCTCTTTTGGAATTTTTTAAGACTTCTCTGAGTGGTGCTCTCACTCACATTGCCACAGACAGTAAACTTGTAAAACGAAATTACAAAAAAAAATTGACATCTTAGTAAGGCTTATTCGCAAGTAGTGAAATGCTGAGGTAAACAAAAAAAATTGTTTGGAAGAGGATAAAAAGTCTTGACAGTTGTAAAAAAGAATAATGCATCGAATATTAATACTTCAATATACAGAGGGGTAATTGAAAGAAAGAAAACATGAAAACCTGCATTATTTTCCAGACAGCCCAACAGTTTAATTTGAGAAAGTTTCCTTTGAATTTAGGTTGTAGAAACATTTTAATTTTCTTACGAGCTGTTTCTTCAAATTTCCTCATTTATTCTAGCTAATAAGCACATATTCATCTTCTCTTTAGAACTTTCTTGACCCTATGGTTGTCTGTTTTAACCATATTTGCCACCAAGAATGAATGGAGAATTTTTTTTTCCAAACTTTACTGTGTCATCCGTATTGTTTTTACCCTCATGATAAAATCAATTGAATACATTTTTGACCCAATTTAAAACTGTTAGGAGCTAAATAAAGACAAAGGGAGAAGCTTTAAAAAATGATAAATGGATTGTACAATTTTATTTGGGTCATTTGTTTTTGTGATTAGTCCCACTATTTGGTGAACATTCCAGTCTTTATCCTTTTGTAATCTATCTAGATCTAAAATTTTCAACAAATAATATTCACCTAAACCGCTATCAACTTATTTATTCTGTACACTATTTACTTTTTCCAAGATTACGAGTTATATTATACAGGAAAATCATATGTCTAGAAATCTGTATTTCAACAATATAAATTTTTATATATGTTGTAATGATACAAGGGAAATTGACTGTCATCGATGTAAGTGATTGTTATAAAAGTTCCGTCTACACCGGCTATCGGGAGACAAAAAAGAAAAAAGCCAATTGAATCCTGTTGTCTCATTGGAAATCTCTCATATTTATTAGTTAACTGATGAAGTACCATTTAGTTTGTTCTTTTGTTTTAACATTTATATATTGAAATATTGTTTTGTTCATCAAGTCAGGGGCCCATTTATTTTCATTTCTAGTTTGTATTTTTAAAGGTGTAATAAAATTATTTTTTAAATTTAATTTTAGAAAAGACCTCCAAACAATGGGAAAAGCTGACACTTGGAAGCTACCACGCTCTGCTATGTGCCATCTTTGCCTATCACCTGGAAGTCATTTGTAAAACTAAACTTACCTACAGATTATTTCTAAAAACTTAACCAAAAATATCTTGCCCACAATTAGACTAAATTAACATTGCAGTGCATTTTTATTATTCTTAATAAAATGAAAATGGTGGTAATAAAAAGATGATAAAACGCGAAAAAAATTACTTGCTTGACCAAAAAATAAATTTATTACACCTTTAAAAACAAAAAATATTAAAATACATAATATAAAAATACAAATTTAAAAATATGTATTTTTTTATATTACACTATATAAAAAATAAATGCAAATAAATGGACCTGACTTGATATGAACAGAATATTTCAATATTTGAATGTAAAACAAAACAATTTAAGTGATACTTTTTTGGCGAGGGAGGGGGTACAATGTCAATTCTTCCTCTACTGCGAAGTAAACAGGCCTATTTAACGTCTATCTAACTTATATTTCTTAAAAATAACTGAGCATTTTTCCTGGCGCCTCTTCATGGATGTTGGTATGAGAAATGTTCTACTCAAGTGGCTTTCCCTAAACGGGCTGTCACTTTATATTTACAAAGGATATTTGCCGATGTATCTGGTTCCTCCTGATTTTAATTTTTCTGTCTCAACCTCAACACCTCTCAATAAGGTGGTTAAGAGGGCACAGGTCGGTATAGAGGCCTATAATTCTTAAATCCTGCCTGACGAGAGGGAGTTCTTTCACCTTTCCCTCAGCTTGCCTCGTACCTGGAGTGTTTGAGTTTTTTCCCCGATCCATTTATCCAGTTCCAACTTAGGCACACACCGGAGTGCTTTGCTGCGGTTCGGGTTCCATGGGTGAGAAGGTTGCCCTGATACTTTCTCAATTAACCTCTAAATTCAAGTAAGATTTACAATGAGACTACTCGCTTCAATGGGATTCCATCGGCTTCTCTTTCTTTTTGTCTCCCGATGGCACTCCTTTTCTCATGACTTCAATAATGATTACCTATATTTTTTTATTTAAACTAAAAACTAAACATAAAAAGTGTGTTTGGTTCATAGTAATCACCTGGCATTGTTGAATATGCGATTAGGAAATCGGCATGAATAGGAATTTTATAGGAGTATGGGCTGGAGTCAACTTGTGTGACTCTTATTCCAGGATCAAGCTTTTTCCCTTGGCAAGCCTGCAAAATTGCAACATTAATCCATTGTGAAAAGACCAAATTTGTCATTGATATATATATAATTATTATTACCTGTATAAAAAACATTTTAGGCTTTCCAGCTAATGTAGGACACTTATCAGCTGTAAATGGGCCCCAGATGTCTTCATGTTTGTACAGGGTGTCACAAGCGAAAATAAAGTTTTCCTCCCCATGAGAGAGTATGCACATTACTAAACAATCATTATCGGAATGGTCCATTTCAGCGACTGTAACATTATAATAAACAATATTTTTTTCTCTATATACATACAAGAATCTTAATAATAAACAAACCATTTTCAACCTCTGAGATGAGCTCGGTACAGGTGAGATCTTTGAAAACCCTAACATCAAAGCCGAGTTTTGTAAAGCATTTTTCTAAAGCTTCACTATCGGCATTTGTACCAGCTCTATCGGTCAAATTGCCTACCAGGAATTTTTCATGGTTAAATATCACAGCAATGCCACGTTTTTTGTGCGTCATCTTGTAGAAGTATGCATCCTTTTCAACTGACATTCTAGCCATTTTGGGAACATCTCTTGATTTTGGCCTGAAAATTAAAAGTAATATTATTAGCAATATAACTAAGTTTATATTGTTCTATTTTTAATAATCTAAAACAAATGTGTGTTGTTGGTTGTTTCATAAGTTGTTGCCATTGGATGAAATTTACCAATCATAAAGCCCGTTTCGAAACCTCAAAAATCCCTTATCTCCCACATCCTCACATATCAATTTGTTGCCATTACTTAGGAAAATCCTTGGAAACCCTATTTCACATCTTTCATAGCTTCAATGTCTTTCCATCCCATCAATTATTCTCTACTATTCAATGGTGCACTCCTTGAGTGGAAGGAACACTGCTTGAGTAGAGGCAAACATTCAATCGAGCATGACACCCGGCTTGCTATGGAAACTTGAAGGCACCTTCCATTAACATATTACACCATCGTACGATCCTACTTGTCTGATAGATACTTTCAAGTAAAAAATGGAAATATTCTTCTCTCCCATCCACTATTGGTGTTCCACAATGAAACATTCCTGGTTCCTCTGTCTTTTCGTTCTATTCAATATTATATAGACAGCAGACAGTCTATCAATCCTGGTGTGTAAAGAAATAAAAACAAAAGAACTACTTACAATGTAGATGTTCTAGTTTGGGTCTTTTATGCCCTTTAAGAGCTGTATATTCCCTATTCTGTGCTTGTAGCACATCAATGAGTCAGAGTTTATCAAGGGAATTGCTTGGTAGACCCAATTTCAAAGGTTGAAGCCCTTCTATGGTTAAATTGTATGTCCCAAAACACTTCCTTCACCAAGCAAGGGTAGAACTACAGTTTGTTAGTAGGTGTGTTAGTATTTCCCTTTTTTTTTTTTTTGTACAAATCAGCGCTTGCCATGTTGGTTATGCCAATTTTCTTCAGATGTCCATTTAGTTTCCATTCTAATAGAATGCACACTTTTTTTCTTGCATCCTTTAATTCTGTTGCCTCTTTCCTTCCAAAGATTGTTAGGAGGTTCTTGGATTGCTGGTGTCCAATGGGCAAAATATGTGTAATAAAGCCTAACATTACAAATGAAACATATTGGGGTTAGGTCTTTAGTTATTAAAATTATGCGTTAACAGTATGCCCTATTCTCAATCCAGCAAGAATTGTTTCTTCTCTCCTTGACAGATAGATGTATTCATGTTTTAATTTAACTTTTTATTTTTGTTAACTTGTTCTATTTCTTACTTTACATATTATTTTATACTCAAGTAATTTTTTTTGTTTCCTTAGTTTTGTATAATTCTGTATTTTAATATCTTTTCAAAATGGATTAATTTGATGAAATATATATATTATATTGTTTTACAAGATTGATCTGAAGAGAATTAATGTCAATTTAATTAAAATTTAATGGATATATTGTAAATTAGTCCTTTTCAGTTTAGGAAACTTTTGTTTGATGTTACTGTTATGTTTCTTTCTAGAGAATTTGACATATGCTATGATATTAAATGGAACATGTAAAAAAATTAACGTCAGCATAAATTACCTGAATCCAACAATCAAGAATACCATATGAAAAATTAAATAGCTTGTACATCAGAAAATTTAAATTAAATATTTTAGTACATCAGATAAATCATCTCCAAGATTACATTTAGCTTGAGTCTGAACGCATGAGAAAATATTTTAATATAGCCTAACATTACAAACTAAAATATATCGAGGAGGATAATAATTTTATTATAAAAAATAATAAATATAAATAATTTTTATTTGGCATCAAACGATTAAGCAGCCATGTTAAAAAGTGGAATATATATTAAAACTTGGAATATATTGTTAAAACTTGGAATATATATATATATATATATTCCAAGTTTTAACTTCACTTTTTAACATGGCTGCTTAATCGTTTGATGCCAAATAAAAATTATTAAAATTTAAAAAACTTTGCATTTCTCTTAATTTGTTCTCTTTCTTACTATACATACTATTTAATACTCAAGTAATCTTTTCTTGTTCTTTGTTTCCTTACTTTTATGTATTTCTATATTTAAACATTTTTCAGACTAGATATTTCTTAAAATATATATTACATTGTTTTACAAGATTGGTCTGAAGAGAAAGATCGTCAATTTAATTAAAATATAAAATTTAATGGATATCTTGAAAATTTGTCTTCAGTTCAGGAAAATTTTATTGGACAATTGTTATGCTTCTTTCTAGAGCATTAAGACATACGCTTTGATGTTAAATGGCACATGGCAAGTGAGCCACAGCATAAATTACCTGAATCCAAGAATGTCTGGTTCGTCCATTTTTGACCCATTTGCTGTCTTTGCGTCTATACTGTCGCCATCCATTTTTTTTTAAAACTGGAAATTCGTCCTTTTAGAGAAACTGAAAAGTTCGACCGATTCTTCCCCCAGGAAGAGTACAATTATCGGACCTTATCGTTGTGCAAATAGATAAAGCGTATCCCGTACGAGTTCACTTTTTCAATATTAAACAAAAACGCAGACTGACATTAATCAATATCACACAATATTTGCCACAAACTGCGAAGAAAGAAGAAACAAAAAGTCAAAAACGGATTTAAAAAAACAAAATGTACGCTTTACAGATGGCGTTTTAACCTGGGGAGGTTCTAAACTTCTGGGGTCCCTACCTGACAGGCGGTTAACCGAAATGCCTTATCAACATGGTTAAGATAAGTTGTTACACTAAAGTTATGTAGCTATCAAATGAAACAATAAATATTATTTGATTTATAAGAGTACCCATTACAAAAACACACCAAACATGGTAAGTGTATTTTATTATAATATTTATGCATTAACAAATTAACTAACGCAGATTAAAACAAACATCAAGTTGGTATTGTACAATAGTATTACTAAAAGGCCTAATGCATATTACAATATCAATATATTGATTACATATAATATTATTATTTACTATTGTTATTAATTTAGTAACTTCTAAAAAATAATCTCATCTGGTGTACCCCAGGGGTTGTTATTCAGTCCAGTACTTTTCAGTGTATGTTTAACAACATTTCTCATTGTGTTTCCTCTGTTAATTTCTCCTTTTTTACTGGCCTGAAATACTGCTATAACTTTAATTTATTCTGCTACCAACTGGAAATCACTGTTTGCGAAATACAATATTGGCTTTTCCATGTCATTGGAAAATGCCACTAAATGGAGTACCTGTTTTTCAACTCTCTCGACTCTGATTAATTCTCAGTACTGCAGTAAATATGCTGATTGCGTCATGTGTTCAGTGCACATTTGTATAAAGGAGTCAGCAGGTCTTTCAACGTTGTTCCTGAAAAAGCCCAGTTTCAAAGATTACTCTTTAGTGGAGCTGCATTTGGCTTTTTAAAATGTTCTGCAAGATTATTCAGCTGAACTCGACCGTGTGGAATGGGGGTGAGCAGGGGTTCTGTTCACTTTGCAATTCATGTGCCCTCGAATCTGTTTTTCATTACTTTGTAGAGTGTTCAATTTTGGGTGAAAACGTCTTGCTTTACCTAAGCTGGTTCACTCTGTCAGGGGGTGAACTTTTGTGTTTTTTGGAGGGTTAAAGATCTAGGCCTTTGATTGGATTGAGACAAGCTTGGAGCTGATTGATACAAGCTGACAGAAGAATTTAATTTTTGGTATTATTACTGAAGTAATATATGTAAAATGTATTTATTTTAAATTAATTTTTTCACTTTTCTTAAATGCATATAGAATTTTCATTATTATTTATTTTAATACTGGACCTATGGCAGATGGAGTTTTGATCATGATGAATTTATCATTGGTTTTCCTTTTCTATACTGTATTTTGTAACATTTTTTCATTCATTAGATGCTGAATATCTGCAAAAATCTGTAAATAATCTTGTTGATTGGTGATCATGCAACGTCATGGAACAAAATGTAAAAGGTCGTTAGTTGTAGTCTTTGATGCAGTGTGGCCTTTTCAATTGTGCCATACAAGACATCCAAACGGAGAGGTAGTCTAACATTAAAAACCTACTCTAACAACGTGACATTTAACTTGAATTGCACCTCAATAATTTATTAAAGCAAATAAAATTTTAGGTTTCTTATATAGCACTACAAAATTTTTAAGAATACTGAAACAGTGATTTTACTATTTAAAGCTACGGTCCATCCCATTTTACAGTAATCTCTCTTCAGTTGTTTGGTCGCTGTAGATTCTGGAGGCATATGCTTAGACTTGGAGTAACAAGCCTGTAGATATTAACAAGAAGAAGAAGAAACAGTGGAACACATCCTCTGTTGGTGCAAAGTCCTGCAAAATGGTGGTTGTTTCTGGGTACCTGGACAAATAGATCTTGAGGGTAATGAAAAAGTGGTTGAGGTGTCTACGGCCAGGACGCCCCAACTCTGAACTTAACCACTGTGCTCAGGACTTCTGACACTAAATATGCAAAAAAACATGATTAAAAGAATATGGCATTATTTAGAAATTGTGAGATGTGGTCTGGTGTGATGTAAGTTTCAGAAAAACATTTTCTTTATCATGCCAACGTTTCGATCTTTTTTGAGATCATCTTCAGGGCCAACAAACATTGTTTACATTTAACAGTTACATTTTGGATGTGGAATGTCTGAAATGTATCAGTAGCACTGTCGATGGGTGGCTCTCGAAGAAACTGACTTGTAAAAGAGGGGTCATCCTCACCCAATTAAGGATAGGCCATGTGAGGTTGACACAAAGATACTTTTGGACCAAAGCCTGCCTTTGTCCAGCACGTAGAGAAAGGTTGCTCGATGTATCCCACCTAACTGAAGGGTACAACGCCTTGGCTCTAAATAGAGACCCAATATGAGAATCGTGGTTGAACATGGCAGCGAATATCTGGGTATAATGAAATAAGTAAATTCATTTAAAAAATCAATATTTTACACAATATTTTGTATTTTTGAATAACCACTTCAATTTTTATTATTGCAACTGCTGTAAATTTAAAATGGTGCTAGAATCCCCTATTCAATTATTTTTAACATTGCATTTCTATTATTTTAGGATATGGACACATTTGATGCCAATCTTCATCAAGACTCTGACATTGAACTCATTTCTCTTTTAGAAGAGCATTTGAAAAAAGAAAGACATGAAGCTGCATGGGATAATCAACTTCTGAGTGTTGAACCGCCTCCAAAGAAGAAAAGGACCAACCCTAAAGATGAAAAATTCAGTAAATCTATCATCGAACTTGAACAGGCATGTAAAGAGGTAGACAACTGTCTAATAATCATCAAAAAGCAGATGGACAAACTGTTAGATACTCAGTATCAATTGTGCCTTGTGAAAAACAACTTACTGCATTCAAATAGGACCAATAAAAGCGGACAAACTAGCTTTCCAAATCCTTCAGTTTATGTTAAAAACTTTATTAACGAGTTTAGAGCCCCGTACTTCAAAGATAGCCATTATTTTTCTGCTCCAAAAAATTCTGACGCTAAGGAGTTTGTAAAAATTGACCTGGTCAAAACTTTCTGCCCCTGGGGCAATCTGGACGTTGAACAGTTACAAAATTGTGTCAGGGAGTCAATTGTAAAAGCTTATCTGACTTCCGTTAGCAATAAGCACTCTGACATTTCTCTAGTTGACCATGAATCAAAAGTAGAGTGTCTCTTGACAATAAACTATTTTAAGAAAGAGCCATTGACATCATTTTTTACAAAGGAAATGGAAAAAAATCTCGATTGGATCACAATTTCAGACTTAATGAAAGGTAGGTTCAGCCCTACAGAGTGTAAAAAAATGTGGTATTTGTATGCTCGGCCAGCAGTAAATAAAAAGAAATGGACTATTTCAGAAATCCGAAAACTTAGTGATATCATTAAAAAACATGCCTTTCAGAATTGGGACAAAATTGCATCAGATCTTCAAACTGATAGATCTAGTTTTCAGTGTTTTTTATACTACATGAAGTTTATGCACAAAGACATCGCCGGGCCTTGGTCCCGTTCCGAACAGGAGCTCTTAAAGGAAGTTGTATTAAGTTCTACATACGGAAATAAAATTTGTTGGAATAAAGTCGGATACTATTTTGAAAATAGGAACTTTGGGCAAATATTTAATAAATGGACGAACAGTATCAACCCGTCAATAAAAAAAGGCCACTTTGAATTACAAGAAGATCGTGTTTTACTAACATTGAAGCACAAATTCAATTTGGAAGTTGAAGATTTATCGAAAGTTATTAAAAACAGAACGATCAAACAAATAAGAGAACGGTTTGATAACACACTGACGCCAGATAAAGATGTTAAATTTGGTGAATGGACCGAAGAGGAGGACAATCAGTTGTTAGCACTGGTTGAAGAACTGGGTGAAACTCGATGGTCTGATATAGCTAAAAAGCTCAAAACTAGAAATAGAGTCCAAGTTAGGCATAGATACAACTGTCTGAGAAAGAAATTCGCTGAGGATCCGAATCTTACCGTATCAGAAATCAGAAGAGCAAAAAGACCTTATAAATCCAAGAGGAAAGTGCAGAACATTCAATTTCTAAACAGGCTTGCTAACAAAAAAGGCAAAAAGATTATCAAAGCACAGGATATAGACAAAATGGTCCAGTCGGTTTATTCAAAAAAAGCCCAACATCCTTCTCAGATTGATCTCAATTTAGTTAATTTCTTCATAGAAAAGCTCGACAGCAAGATGTTTCCACAAAACGACCCTAAAAATGATACTATTTACTCTGTAGATCAAATAGCTAATGAAACTCAACACTTATTGAACGTTCTACAGGCTGATTTAAAGTTGGACAACACCATATTGTCGAAAATTGAAGATGAAGTAAGTAAACTTGGAGAAAATGGACTAAAAATTTCTAATCTGCTTAAAGATTCAAACTTTATGAAGAAGATTTGTCAGCAGCATAACAACCTGAGAACTAGCACACTATCACTACTCCCACCTAACTTAAATACAATGTATGCTCTTTGGGAAGCTTTCTCTGTGATAAGGCATAAATCTAAAACTGAATTTTCAATCTCCATCAGTAAAGACACTGAAAGCGATGTTGATAGGGCACTTTTAAAATGGCATCAGAGATTACATGCTCTCTTCACATGGCCAAGTTTTTTATCAGTCAACAGGCTAAAAGATGCTTAAACTCTTTTATATGTTGTACATAACAAAATTGTAAATTTGTAATACAAAGTGTATATTTTTAATAAAATTCTTTTAAGTTCTTTTTAAACGATTTTATGTATTAACCAGGCAGTATTAAATTAAACCTGCTTTTAAAAATAATTAAACCAAACTAACAAATAAATTTTGTTTTTAATTATTTTTCTTCTAAAAGTTGCATTAGTTTAAAGTCTATTTCTTAACAAAAAAAAGTAATATATGACAAAAGCTCTTCAATATTTGTTTTATATTATTTTTAAATGTTTACCTACATTTTTTATTCTATTGTGAATAATTATGATTAGACGTTTCTCACTATTCGCCCTCTTTCTCTCTGATGGCAAGCCATTGAAAACTGCAAATTTTCCTTCTTGCAAATTTTTTATTTGTACTAGGTTTTTAAGTTTAAAATGATGATGATTTAAGTATGTTTTTAATTTGCAGTGCAAATAGCAAATTTATCATCTTTTCAATTATTATGTAATGCAAATGTTGATTTATGTCAGTTTTAAATCAAATGCCTTTTTGCTAACGTCTACTAGAGCCGGGTTAATTGGCAAAGATGGTAACATTTCACATAACCTTTTAAGAAATGCATATTTTCTATTTTTAGAAACAATTGTTTTTACTGTAATAAGTAACACTTAGAAGCATCACTATATTTGCATTAAACACATGCTCAGGGCTTCTTCAATCCGTAACCATCCAGAACCTAACTCATCAAATTAAATAAAGTATGTTGGTTAAATGGTTTTGAATATTGATGATAACAGTTGGGTACCCATCTTTTTGCCCTACTGGGAGCCCGTCACTGTAAACTCAAGGGCGCCCCTTTAAGGCTGGCAAGAGAGGACAGACACTTCATAAGTGAGGGCTCCTTGAGGAGCTGGTTAAGAGGGAGTTGGTCCTATAAAGGACCGATGAGTGATGTGGAGATTACCATCGTCCAACTGTACCAAGCACCCTGAAGCCTCGTACGGCTCAGAAACAAAAATTTATATTAAGATGGGTTATGTTGCGAGGCCCTTTTTTACAAGGACGAGCCTGATAAACTAGGAAATAGATGGGCGAGACACTTTCAGTGCGTTCATATTTTCATAAAGAACTGCAGATAACAGAAGAAAGGAACAAGGAATGAAAATTTAATTTTATCCTATCCCAAAATAGCAAACAGAACGAGCAAGATTCAACAAACTGGCACCCATATTTAAAAATAATCTGATCACCAACCCAACATTGACAATATTTTGAGTAGAAAGAGCTGCATTTCAATTCCAAAGAAAATAACGTTTAAACCAATAATAAATCCCTGCTTGGTTTGAATAAACGTAATTTGTTTTATTTGTGTTTTTATCATAAATTATTATTATATAAACGTTTGTTTTATTACATCATTTAACTCATTAGACTAGCCTTATGTAAACATTTTCTTTTCTAACTCTTACTATGGTTACTTTTAAGTGAACAATCATGAAATTACATAAATTCACACATTAAACTGCCCTGGTGTTCTTACTATTGTTTCATTTACATATATTAAAAAAAATCTTGTTTGTTAACGTTTTCAAATTGTTCTCCCCTTTAAATTAGGCTGCCTAATGTGTGGCTTCAGCTGCTGTGAACTTCAACTTGTAAACTATAACTTAATAAAGTGATTAAAGGAGTACACAAACAAAGGCATACAAGGTTATAAAAAAATATATGAAATTGAAAACGGTCACTTTTATTGACTCACCCCAATATTTAAATTAAGAAACAAAAAAATAACAAATCAATAATGCCGTTTGTATATATTAACTATAAATGTAAAATACTGAGTAATAAATCACATTAAATAAGCAGTGAAAAGACAAGAATTAACACAAAATCCTTATTATAAAATTACAAATTGAGTTATTGTTTTAATTGAAAACAATGCAATGTAAAAATTCATAAATTATTTATAAGGACACAAATAATATTGATTTTTCCTTCTATACTTTTATTCGAGTTATTTCATGTAAAACAAAATTGTCTTTTTTCATTACAAGAAAAAAGTATTTGTTTCTTTTTATAAATATATAAAATCTAATTTTACATAAATACATTATTTTTTTTTGTTTTAGAATCTTAACAATTAATAATCAGCCAACAGTTTCAAACTGTACCCATTTTGGCAGTATTTAAGTAAACTTATTGTGTACCATTTTTTTAATAAGTTTTTTTTAAACTATTTACAACAAATTGTTCTTTCAATTTTACATACAAGACCTCACAAGAAGCAATTATATTTGGTGCAAAAAATTGTCTTCTGTAAATATGTACATACACAAAGTAAAAACATGACAATTTAAGGAAAAACAGGATTAATTTAAGGAAATAAAGCAGAAAGTTGCAAAAGAAAACTTGAAACGTTCCAGATTTTAATCAATTTGCAACTATTGTTAAAAAATTTGTAATGCAGGGTAAAAATTTAATGAAGGTTATAGAATAGGAACTAAACTTATGTGAAATAGATACTTTTGTGTAAATTTTTTGTATGAGAGGGTCAAGTTTCAAAATTATAATTATTTAAAAAAAAGGTATCACAATTAAACATTAGACCTAAGGTCAAGGGAAGGACGGAGGGGAAGACAGCTTTCAACCCAGAAATTTGGCTTTTCTAACATTCTCTGCCAAAGGGAGATCTCGTTGCCACTGGAGTCCATCCAGTCAACATTTTTCTCGTTATGGGTACCTGGAAAGAACAAGGTTGTGAAAATAAAGTAATAAATAATAAAATTGAAATTTTAATTAAAACATACCAGTGCCTCCATTGAGTCGGACACCACCGAGGAACTCATTGCTGGCTAGCCTGTCATGATCCCAGATTGTCAGTTCAAGGCTCCTATCGACGAGCTCATCCAATGAGACATTGTTGTAGACAAACGTGTGGTTCCAGACGGGATTGCAAGTTTTACGCATAACGGGTGCCTTCTGTTTTGATCCTCGTCCTTTATCTGGTAACAGATAGCTGCAAACAAAAATTTACAATATTTAAAATTCATGTTCTTTTCCTTTCTTAAATTGGGTTGGTAAAAACTAAGATTTTTATTTTGACAAAATAAACTATTAGATTGTTTTGAGAATTATTTGATAAAATGAACTGAAATTCTACTTTTAACTCTATAAATTACTTTGATATTAAAAAATGTCTATGAATGACACATTTATTACATGTTCTGGCAAATAATGCAGGTTTATGGTTATAAAATAAAAACAAATAATGATTTAAAACGGTTTTTATTAATTCAAATACTTCTTCCAATGTGTTGCCAACTTCTCTATATCCTCTGAATAGAATTTTGAATATTTTTTTATTAATAAATTCTAACAGGTTTTGATCAATGAAGTGTTTATATTGTAAACAATTCCGATGTCTGAAAAAAATAATACTCAGTAAGTAAGAAGCCTGGAGAATAGGGAGGATGGGGCAGAATCTTTATAACCATGATCCAATGTTTTTTGTGTTGTCACTTGTGAGACAGGGTCAAGCTTGTGGAACAGAATCGGCCTTTTCCAACTGACCAAAGATGGCTTCAAATAACGCTAAATTCTGGTGCATTGCTTCAATATGAGAGCAATACATTTTGGCAATGATTATTTTGCAAGAATATAAGAACCTGGAGTAAATCAGCCCACCAAAGTCACCAGTACGCTTTTTTGATAAGTTTGGGGGGGGCCTTTGGAAAATTGGTGCTCCTTCTACTTTGTCAGGCCACTGCCCTGAATGCTGATGTTACTCTAGAGAATCCTCTTTTCATCATGGGTAACAATTCTATTCAGAAAAAGTACATAGCTGTATATAGTCTTGTGCAAACTTTATAACAAGGAATTTTTTTAGCAGGTGTTTAATCCATGAAAGATTTCGAGCACTTTTACCTTTCCAATAGCCTTGAGCCTTAAGAGGATGAGTGACAATCAATGTGCTAACTGAAAGATTCCCTTTCAGACATCAGAAGAAATCCTTCCATGAACTTTTTGTCCTCAAGGGCAATGTCCATCTCATTCACAATGCCATCACCTAAGACTGCATTAATGTTTCTGGTGATTTGGGCACTGTTATGAACGAGATGAAACTGGTAAAACAAAGTTATGCAAAAATCATGCATTGACATCTTAGTAAAGACTGAATTATTCCTAAGTAACAAAATGCTACTGAAGTAACAAACATTTTTGTTTAGAAGAGAATTAAAAAGTGTTGACTTTCATACAAAAGAATAATTGATCAAACATAAACAGTTTATTACGTAACTGAAAGATAACATGAAAATATGCATTTCTGAACAACCCAATATTCGCCAAATGCAGGGTTGTACATGTTTGGACAATTTAAATATAATTTTAAAAAAGGCAGAAAAAGCAAGACTACATTCTTTGAACTGTAAGTTCATAAATTGGCTTATGTCAAAAGTAAATCTGTATCAAATACATTTTCAGCAGTGACATAAACAAAATGCAATTTACCCTAACATTTCTTGAAATTGCAAGACATTATGTTATGATAAATATACAGTTTGATAATCACTGAACATCTTAATCGTACTTACTCTTACTTGGCAAAAGGGTGATATGAAACAATAAAACTCTAGGTTTAATAAGTAATAAAATAATAGAAATATATGCTTACCTTTTACAAAATGGATCAGAGGAACCATTCGTCTTGACTGGAGGCAGGTTTTTGGCTTCTTTGACAAGAACATAAAGGCATCCCTTTGAAGGCTTCTTTTTAGAAGAATTATTACTGTCAGGGGTTTCATACTTCAAACCAACAATCAGCTCTCCTTTGGAATTAAGTTCCTCCAAAGGTTCAGACTGAAAGTAAAGTTGCAAATTAATAACATATTAAGATTATATTTTTATTTTTAACAATTAATCTAAGGATTATATAGATCACACATTACATTGGAAATTTGAGTAATATGAACAGTAATATAAATTATATTTTTTTATGACAAATTGCTGTTTTATTCATTATTATTTTATGTTTGTTATGCTATTTATTTTTTGCATAGTCTTCACGCATTCATTATTATAAGGGAAATTTTATATTATTGACAACTGATCATGGTGACTAGGGGGTTTGGACTTACTAAACGACAAAAGCGCCTCCTCGATAAGTGCCATGGCCTATCTTGTGAATGCTAAAATATTAATATTATTGGCTATTAATATTATATTCAAATGTCTTCTACTTGTTTCGGGACTTAGATAATTTGTAGTTTAATATTTTTAAACAATGCTTACTCTTTCTTGTAACTGGTATGTGTCAGGATGTGGATTGTCGAAGACTTTTTTCTCCAATAACATTAGAACTTCCCCTAAGAAGTCATTTCTGCCAAACATGTCTGAATGCCAAACAGAAAGCCATAATGTTCTATGTTCTAATTCATCTAAACTTATCTGGAACTACAAAACCAAACAATTTTGTTTAATAACAGAAAAGCAAATTAAAAAAGTGAGAAGTTTTAATATTACCCTAAGGACTTCATCGAATACGGGGTTAAGAGTGTGTTTTTTAACACGGGTTTTTCGTTTACCAGATTTAGACTTGTCTGGAAGCAAGTAGACCTTAACGTACCTGTAAGAATATTATAATCAATACAATTTATTCATAATATGCAACAAAGCATCATTTCTTGTTTTACTCACGGGTCAGAACGATTTCTCTTGACATCGACCGGTGCTAGGTCCTTACATTGTTTGACGTGTATTTCAAGGCAAGACTGTTTGTAGTTGTACTGTAGAGCAAACTGAACTTCTCCTCGTACAGCTACACCACCGTGCCTTCCTTCACCAGCACCGGAGTATACACTGGCAAGAGAATCACTTCGGGCCTGTAAAAATTTTGTTTATCAGATTATTACTTACGACGGTAATAACTTTATACGCATATATTTGAAATACTTACACCAAGAGATGCCCTTTGACTAAGTAGCCTATCGACTTCTTCATCTGTCCCCTTGCTGCTGACTGGCTCTGAGCAAATACTCAAGTCATCGCAACCTGCAACAACCACAATTAATTAGTAAATTGAAAATAACACTTGTACAAGCATAACAATCACATTCATGTTATCTCATCAAAACTTTGAATATGTTCAAGAATCCATTAAATTTCTGGCCCATGGATTTTTCCTTTTCATTTTAGTTGGTTTCCTTAATTGGTGTGTGGTGATTAGTGATCCTCCACATATGAGGATTTTATGAGGTATTGAATGTAGTGTTGTGGTATATTTCATACTCCTCCAACAGCATCATTTTTAATTCCTGCGAATTTGCTAGCACCACTGGGCGAACCAAAGGTGGTTCGATAGGGTTTAAGTCAGGACTACATACTGACCACTACAAACATTGAATTGAAGCCCCAAGTAGTCACAAATGATCCTAGCTGTGCGGGACAGTGCATTGTATAAAACAAACTAAAACCGTTGCCAATTAGTGGCATATAAGGAACAACTTTTGACAACATATTGTCAATGTATCACACAGTTTTGGGAAACCTGCTGTGGAAATCCTGTGTGTGCATCCTTCCATAGAAATACTGCCCATACCATAACACCAACACCTCAATAGTTTTTCCAGAGTGAAAATGTTGCAGGGATATAATTTCACTCCTGTTCGTTTCCAAACCCTCTCTCGGCCATCAGAAGACCTCAAACAAAACACTTCAAAAATAAAATTTTTAACCTATCTTTCTCAGACCAATTGATGTCATTTCTTGGGAAACAACCTAGCTGTTCTGTGTCTTGTCAGCAGTTCTGAACCAGTGGTAAGCCTTCTTGCAAGTAATCCAGTTTCAGAAAGCCTTCACCTTACAGTGTGTAAACAGACATTAACATTTCTAACTAGTTGAAGTCACTTGATTTCAACAACGGTAGAATGTCGATTGCGGATTATATTCAAAACAATACGACGATCATCTCTCTGAGATGACACAACAGCGACCTGATCCATGCTTTTGGATGGAAGACCCTTCAAACAGTGCTGGAAATGTTAAGCACCCTGGCCACTACATTCCATCTGTCAACAATCCTAAGATTCTAGCTGAATCAGAATCACTTAAAACCATCTCTCACAAAAATTTGTAACCTAAAAATGGTACAACTTACAAAAACATCAAACTTACCAAACGTCAGAAAGATGCTTTCTAGAAAAATCAAGAAGAGATTGATTAATGAAAGATTTATTTAGAAAATCCAATTGTTAACACAAGTGGGATAATTTATCTGTTTTATCTGCCCATAATCCTTTAAAACGGATCAAATATTGTTCTAAAATAATCAATGGAGGATTGTCCAAGAGATAATTAAATATATTAAGAGTGGCCACTTTTTTTTGCTTCGCTTATATCTGAAATTAATAAAAACTGTATTTATTTTCAAATTTTGTAGTTTTTGAAGCTTCAAAGTACCCTGAAAACTCTTGAATCTTTTGAAATATTTTGTTGATTCCATCTTTCTTTCTATTCAAATATATTCCAGCAACCGGACATTGACTAATGTCATTTTTTGATTTCCAGTGTCCAAAATTAAGTTTCGTTGGAATTTTTTTGCACGCTAATTCCAATTGTACAAGAAAAATTGGAAATTGGGGTTCAGGTACACCATAATAAATAACATGAAATCAACTCCTAGAGCATGTCTAGGTTTTGTAAGAGTTTTCTTCAATAACAAAAAAATTTTAGGTAGAATTTTGTCAATTGAAAATTTTCGTCAACCGTTGAAAGCGAAAGTCGGCTAATGACTGGTGTTGGGCAAGGATCGGTGTGTATTTTTTTCTTTGTGCTTTTTCCGGCGGAAGTACAGCCGGTAATGAAACATGATATGGCTTTGTTCGACCAGAACAACTCATACAACAGGGACAAAATTAAATATTCCATTGATAAATTCCATGGTTTTAGTCAACTTCATTAAAAAGTACTGGTAGATTAAAATACATTTTGATTATAAAAAATGCTTAAATTTGTTTTCTTTTTACTAGACCCCCACACGAAGTTTTATTTTTCGAAACGAAATGAAACGCGGAAGAGAAATTAAACGAAGCAAATAACGAGGTCACTGGAGGCATTCACCATGTCTGTAGCCCAAGAAAAAAAAGAGACCGCATTCTAATCCATAATTTTTACAATAGATTATCTAAGCATTTCACAAAGGACAAAATATAATCAAACAATTAATAAACTAAAATTTACATACTATGAGATTTTTTTTTGTTCCTCTTTTGTAAGTAAAGGAGGATGGCGGATGTGTATCCGTTTCTTTAATTTATTTATATTTTGGTCATTGGTTGTTTGCCAAGCTTTCAAGATTGTTCTTGGACTCGGAAATTCATGACAACTCCACGAAACAGCTCACTGTTTAACATTCAAGTAATGGAATTCCTCCTATGGTTTGCACGATAAACCTATTGTTTGGTAGTTGACCTAACACAGAAATATATAAACATAATACACACTGCTAATACACCCAAACATTGAATATGGCGAAACGTGTCTTGATAAAAACAAACAACAAAACGATGAAGCAGACCGGGATGACAAGGTAACTATTAAACAATTCAAGAAATTTTCCCCCCTAGATAAAATGTATATTCTTTTGGACTTTTTACTTCTGAGTAATATTTCTTATGCTAATTTATTTGAAAAAAAAAATCCTATATAATAGAGAGAACCTGCCTGAAAAATGACAACTGGCAATACATCTTTGTTCCTTATTTACTGTTAAATTAGTTTTTGTTTTGATCAAAGAAAACAGTAAACTATACACGATTTCAAGTATTGTGCTGATGATGACTATAAGGTGATATAAACGTATTTCTGAATCGCGTTCCCACGAGAAAAGTGACACAAGTCAGTAAAAGAAAATTTTACAAACGAGATAAATGGGTTGTTTGCGTTTTTTAACAAAATTATATATTTAAAGAGGCCTTACATAGGAAAGAATGCACTGGAATTCTGCCAACCATTCAGAAATGTTCCGAAAGAATTAGAAAGAAGGATGATATCTATCTGACAAGGAATTCCAGTGCTTATAACAGAAATTTTTGTATTTATTTTCTCCTGAGCTGTAATTTTCGTGTAGCGGTGACCAGAGAGTTTTAGGGTTTGGAACACATATTTAAAATGGAGTTTTAACGTGAGCAGAAATAAGCGATCAACACGGGTTTCTACATGTAGCAAGAAATTTGGAGTACAAGAAGGCAAGACAACTGCTTGATGAAGCACCTTAACGATTTAATAATAATAATAATAATAATAATAATAATAATGCTTTATTAAACATAAAAAAGGAAAAAAAGATAGATTTCCAAGCATTTAAGGCCATGGATCTTGGATCCGTCTGCCAGAGGTCGTTGATTACACAATCAGAAACCAATGAAAATAATATAAAATAAAATATAAATACACAATAAAATAAAATAAACGTTATAGCTTACGCAATACAAAGAAAACAAAAACTGACAAAATGCAAAAGAGAACAGAAAAACAGGATATAATAGAAATCAAAAATTAAACTCATTAATTAATTCATATCTGTACTTCCATGCATGCCTAGCGTAACGAACTAAGGGCCGCGAATTTGAACCACTCAAGAACCGTAGCAGGTCAACCCTGGGAAGAGTGAAACATCCGAGATGCAACAACCTAATCTCACCCAGGGACGAGCACTCCGCCAAGAAGTGGGATACCGTTTCAATAGATCGCGAATTACACAAAGAACAGATTCCCAACTCCCCTCTGATCCAAACAGCCGAGTTTAAATGCAAAACCTTTTTTTTTTTTTACCTTAACGATTTTTCCAGGGTTCAAAACCGCCAACTTCACATCCGTACGAGAGAGGGAAGATATAGGGACCAGATCATGAATCATGAAATTACATAGGTATTTGCCAGGCTATTTACTGACATTTATATACTGAACATGCTGAATTTGTTGCAGAGAGGAAATGTTATCCGCAAACAAGACCACAAAGTCTGCGACCATGAGGGCTTTTATACACGAGCTACTAACCTTGATCCCTGCATTCAAGGAGGTAAATCATCAATAAAAATGGAGAAAGAGAAGGGGCTAAGAATACAGCCATGCCTTACGACTGATTACACGTGAAACCAGTCTGAAACGCGCGTTTCCCCCACACCTATATGTTTTTGTCATAAACGGATTTCATTATATGGATTAATTTAGAATATTGGCTCTCAGTAATTTCAGTTCGTTTGCTTGCTCTAACGTTAATGGTGGTCAATGAATGACCGTGAGGGTATTACAATAGAAATAGTGGCTTCCTACTATTTAGAACTAATCGTTTTATATACAAAGGAGTATGAGCAATTCCATAATAATTTGTGAGAAAAAAATTTATGTTATAAAACAACCACATGCAAAGGGGTGAAGTCTATGCATATAATTAAATAAATGCATACAAAAAGTGTAGATGAGAAGTAAATAAATAACTAAATACAAAGATAATTATATAAATATTATTATAACTATGATTTTCATAACTATGACTTATTTACTATAAACGGCAAAACCTGGAATGCTGGGG
The DNA here is from genome assembly GCA_039619505.1 of Cimex hemipterus. Taxonomy (NCBI): domain Eukaryota; kingdom Metazoa; phylum Arthropoda; class Insecta; order Hemiptera; family Cimicidae; genus Cimex; species Cimex hemipterus. Next base: position 1,263,276 of record CM077114.1, on the reverse strand, counting down.
AAAAGAGAAGCCAATAGGCTCAACTCGGCATGTTTGTATGTATGTACGTACCTGTGCGGATTTGAGCCAATATACTGTGACTCACGAAATTGATCAAATGCTTGAAGTGCTATCAAAATTCATCCTAAACCGAAATGTTGTTGGTCAATACGTATTTATTACTACTTGTCCGAAAACTTTGTTTACTCTTTTATTGTAATTCTCGAACTCTTTTCTACATGTATTGTAAACATAACATATTCATTCCTTTTGATAACCACTTGATCGAATGAGTTTAAATCAGCAGATTTCAACACTGGTGACAATTAAAAATCCCTGCAGCAACTAAATCAGTAAGATGCATTTTTCATTTTTGTTGACAATATTGAAATTTGAATGTAATAAAATATTTCAATTGTAATGATTTTGGGATGTAATTACGGATAAGCTTCAAAAAGCAGCATCCCTCCGTTGTTTGAGTAACAAATACGGATGCTTAGTAGGGACTATTAATAATACTCGAAAATGAATGTGAGATGGATTGAAGAGAATAAAGCAGGTAATGCCAAATCTCTCAAATGCCTTCAATCGCGGTTCAATCCGTTCAGGCGAAGTTGAAATACAACGGAAGCTTTGATAATATCGACATCATTCCTGAAGGACAGCCGTGTCTTGAAGGAAGCGGCTTGCGAGGCAGGGCAAAAGTTATCAAACCACTATTAACATCACTATTAATGCATTTAAAAAAAAACAACTAAGATTAGCCTTCACCAAAAAATATCCCCGCTAGACAGAAATGATTGGTTAAATATTGTATGGTCTGACGAAACCAAAATTAATAGATTTGGGTCTGATGGAAAAGAGTGGATGTGAAAAGGTCGAAATGAAAAATTAAGGGCAAGACATACTAAACCAACGATTAAATTTGGGGTGGAAGGATAACGGCACGGGGATGCTTCATGAAAAGAAGTTGGTCTTATTGAAAAAATAGAAGAGAGAATGTCTGCAGTCGTCATGTTGAGATTTTACAGTGTAGCTTGATAAGAAACCTTAGAAAGCTCAACAAACGCAAAATGGACATTCTTTTCTAGCAGGGCAATGGTCTTAAACAGCTCGTGTGACAAAAGCATAGCTTGAAAGTACGTTTACATTGTTAGAATAGCCACTACAATCTCCAGATTTAAACCCTAGAGAGAATTTCTTGGCCCAACTGAAGATATCTGTCACTGATGTTAACGGTTCAGAAAACAACACGCAATAATCGTGGGAAAATGTTGTAGCCAAGTGGAATCAAATCGCACCACAACAATGTGACAATTTAACAGAAATGATAAATGATGGAGTGAGTGTGGTGTTCAATCCTTTTTAAAAAGGATGTGAGATGTTGGTACAAAGTATGCCAAGAATCTGCTCCGTAAGCAACGCGATAGAGGGCAATACCAAATATTAAAAGCTAGTCGTAAAATCATATTGTTGATCGAATGTTTAAAAACGTTAGTGCACGAGCGGGAACGAACCGCAGGGGCAATCGTGACGTGGTTAGAGCAGCGGCGTATTGAGCCGAAGGTTGTAGGTTCGAATCCCGCTTCATTTCGACCAAAATCTTAATAAAAATATAATTAATTGAAGGAAGTAATTTGGTCAATACACCTCTAACTATAACAGATTTAAAAAGGTAAAAATTGTTCTGTACAATTTTTGTAGTCTGTGTTAATTATAGTCCTAAGTAATATCTTGGAAAGAATGAAGTTATAATTTAACTGATATAAAATGATAAAAACATGAGTTATCGTCAAGCATAGGCGATTTAATCAATTTCGTGAGCCACTGTATGTCCTAATCTAGTTCATTGTAATTATTAATATTTTTCTCCTTTCGTTTGTATTTTTTTAACGAGGGTTCACAACAGCAGAGGTCATATAACCCTCAGAGTGCCGGTGTTTTTGAAAAAGTCGATTGTAAGTATGTCCGGTTCGAATGCACTGGATTTGAACCTGGGACTTTTAACTTACAGTGATGAGCGCCGTGCGAACGCCTAAACCGTTGCAGCCACCGAGGCCCCGGTTTGTTTGTATTATATATCTTTATAGTTAAATAAAACATTATTATTATTGCCTTCTTAAGGGCGGCTAATATGTGCATATAATTATAAAATTAATATTTTAAATATTTTTTAAACGCTGTAACACTTTGTCGTATTTATATGCAAATATAAACGCAGTACTACAGTAAACGCATATTTATGTAATAGCATAATTTTTACATGAAGTTTGGGGGAAAGAGTTTGGTTTCTAAACATTGTGAAAAGGCTGGTTTGTTACATTATGTATACGTTTACTGTATTTCTGTAGTAATATATGCATATGAAAAAAGTGACGGCACGTAAGAAAATATTAATGTTTTAACTATAATAGCCCTTACGAGATGGGTTGAAACCTTGGTCCAATATAATATCTGTTAAATACTTATAGTAGATCAGAAAAGAAAAAATATGGTATTGATTGGACGATAATTACGGATTTACATTTACATACAATTAAATTGCCTGAAAAATACCAGGATGCAAAACAAACCGATATCTTTGATAAATAACAACTATAATTTTTATTTATAACAACTCTTTATGTCACATTGTATAATTATTAAATCATATAATAAATGGAGTATTGCACTGTTGACAAGCATAAGGTAAATGATTCAACATTGTTCATTACAATTGCTCGTATATTATAATTAACCTTCATTTCACTCCAGTATTAATCAACAGCAAGCGACTTCAGCAGGACGTTTTCATGTATAGCGAGAAAAAATATTTATGATCCTGTCTTCAATATGTATACAGGGTGATCAGCTACTCGTGTTACAAACTTTGCCAGTAGATTCTACATTCAAAATGGAACCAAAAAAGTAAATTTATAATAATAAAAAAATTTAAAGAACTTGAGGAAATTTTGATTGAATGAATTAAAAACGTTTTGAACCTTAAAATTCTTTTATCCCGATGAATAATAATCCTTTAATAAAAGTTGCAGTTGTGATGAACAAGGAAAAATGAATTATTTCTAAACAGATCTTAAAATGGTGATAGGTTCATTATATCCATTTTAGATAGAATATTTTTTGAGAAAGAGAGAAAGGTCAGAAATTCCAGGGCAGACGGTGGGAACCGAACCTACGACTTGGGGTCTGAGTCAAGTGATGCGCTAACTGATATTCTGGGGTACCGCAGACCCAACACTCGATAAAATAGATTCAGAAGAACCTGCGACACATAAACAAAGAGCAATACAATATTAATGGTAATAAACTGTTTATTTTTTGGTCAATAATTAATGGTTGAACGATTGATTATCTTTCATTGGATGTGTTGAGAGAAGTTTATTACGCTACGTATAAAACCGATTTACCATAAATAACTGGTCACGGTGAGGTAGAAAAGAGAAAATAACCCGTTGAAAACGAGATGAAAATAAATACGCCCTACTTATGAGGAAAGAAAGCGTTCAATGTTAGTAGAGCAACTCTGGCCACACAAATGCACATACATATAGGATCGCCTCTCGCACATCATTAGTCATACTCTGTTTGCGTAAATTAATTAGAGTATTTAAAGTTTACGCTTTTCAGCTTCAAGGTTTTCTTTATTACGCCGTTTGCTTTGAAGCACAGGGCCGACGTTTGATGGTTTTACGCGTATGAAAACAAGGGGGGTAACACCTGGCAGGACACCTGTCTTCATTGCCGTCCTTAACAGTAAAAACAAAATAACAAACTGCGGCTATCCTTAAACAACTATCATTGTAAGTATAACTATAACTTATAATATTTAAACATCACTACGTTTAATATAAATGACATGACAACCTGAAATGTATTGCATTTTTCTGTACAGTTTCATATTTAAGACATTAAAACTAAAAGACACCGCAATTATTATTGCACGTGGGAAAAATCCTAAGTTTTTAGGCATTTAGCGCTAAATATGTAACTCCATTTATTTTTCATTGTTAATGGTCTTCAATCCCTATTCATACTGTACTGAGGGATTTTTTGGTTTTGGTCAGTTGGAGTCAAACAGTTGACACAAATGCAAAATATATTAAACTCATTATTCTTAATCTTTTTCTTTCTAAATATTTACAATCAAACCATGAAATCATTACCAAATTAGAAGAATGCACAAAAACTCCTTTCGACCTTGCCAGTTTATTTATTTCTGATTATTTCTGTTGTTTTGTTAATTTAGAATTAATGGTTATGAATGAAAATAATAACATATTTGTAAGTGGTTGACATAGTGAGGAGCTGTGAGGTCGTTATGCCAGAAAAACACCCTTTTTCGTAATATTATATTCTAATGTTTGTAAAATTTTTCTCTGGGACACAAAACTAGAAGTTAGACGCAGGGTTTTTCCTTTTACAGCAGTATTTATTTTTATACTATAAGTAAAATTGTTGAAATGTACAAACTGAAAAAACTAAGGCATAACCAGGAATTATTATAGCACTGGGGGGGGGGTGAAGAATCACCCGGCGATGACACCTCTAGCAGGTTCTACGTGCTAATGAATGAACGAGATTTCAAATAATTGCAAAATCGTGCTGAAAATTAAAAGAAGTCGGTAATAGTCAATATTTTCTCTTGATACCCGGTAGTCTTATGTATGAAAATTTCGAAGTTTCAACAACGACAAAATGCTGACATTGGTTATAACTTATAAGAAAATCATTCAATTGTCAAGATGGAAATACGCTGTTTATGTTTCTACAAGTATCAGACTGGGATCTTTAGTATGTGTACTTAAAAAAGCCAGTCTGTAATAAAATATACGTTTTCTTTCTTCTATTTTTTATGGGACAATTTTTATTTAATACTATTAATATTATTATTGATAAAATCCTGTTTTTAAAAAATTATATATAGGAAATAAGATTTTCCTAAATTAACAGTTCACGTTATTTATTTATAGACGGGTCAATGCAAATTTCATCTGATTGCAGTAAGATCCAAAGATGCTCTGTTAACAAGAGAAACATATAAGACGCAAAGCGGACTTTAAGTTGAAAATAAAGCAATAAATTAGTCGATTGGCGCAAAGTAGTTAGCACCATAACTAATTTATATTGATACTAACGGTCGGACAGATGGTTACTGATGCAAATGAGGAATGATCTATGCGACCGTATTGTATCCTGTTTTAATAATCCTCTTGAGCCTGTTTTTCTTTCCGAAATTTGCGTTGGCAGTCAAGGTTGAAAGATTTGAATTTTTCCCCATTCGAAATTTATCCTTGTTCCATCTTCTAAAGACAAAAATCACGAGGTTTCACTATTCGAAATCTCCTCTGGGCGTTTCTTATATACCCTAAACGGCCCCCGATTAAAATATTTATTCGAATAAATCATACTGTAAGGTCATGCCGAATTGAAAGGAGGGCAGACTTTGTGGGAGGTCTGCCCAGGGTGCGCGATTCTAGACGAGATAACGGGCGAACTATTGACGGGGTTTTACAATTACTTCTTCCGCCCTTAATTTTGCCCTTTTCAATTAGCCCTTTCCAATCAAACTCCGAGAGGTAACTAAAAAAACACGACTCGCACAACGTCAATGACACAGGAATATCACTTGCAAATGTGACGATGAGAAGTTATTTATGATCAATTTCGTAACAGTTTCTTTAAAAATAATATATTTAAATTTTTGATATAATGATTTAAGTTCAATTTTAAATTTGACTTTTATATATATGCGTTATATTGTATGTAAGGTTAGAACAAATATGTCTTATTTTCATTACACTATCTGGAAACGTATATTATTATTACTGGTGGTTATATCAGATGTAATGTCAGGAGAAATGTTTTTTCCTTTATAACATCTATAAATGCACATTATTATTATTATGAATGGTGAGTTAAATTTTATGAAATATCAGGATAAACGTCTTATTTTCATAACGATAACTACAAATGTATATTATATAGTAGGTTATATTGGATGTAATGTCAGGACAAATATGTTCTTTTCTTCTTTATAACATCTATAAATGTACATAATTATGATTGATTTGTGATTTTTAATGGTTTGTTATACTGTACATAAGGTATAATTTTTATTTCAATGTCTAAAAAATGTGTATTGCTATTTTTACTGGTGCGTTATATTGGATGTAATGCCAGGATAATTTAAAAAAAAATAATATCTACAAATATTAATTATTACCAATTTTATTACTACATTGTAGGCAATACTAGGATTAATTTGTTTTTTTATTTTCTTTCCATCATTTCCATCTTTAACTCTCCTCCAACTGGTTACGAAATAAGCATTCTTGAGTCATTGATATGGCCAACTGTACCTGATGTCGAAGGTTTCGATATGTCATTTTTCAAATTGAAGTGAAAAATTAATATATGGGCTTTCAGAATTACCTTTGGGGTGGTCATAAAAATACAGAAAAAAGTATTAAGAATAATATTTGGTGTAAAGCAGAGGGAGAGATGTAAACCACTTTTTAAAACGTTTAAAAGGACGACGGTACAGTATATGTATATTTATTTAAATATAAAATATGAAATAGGAAATAGAAATAATTTTAGGAAAGTCTGTGATACAACAATGTTAAATGTAAGAAATGTGGAAGACATTGTATTACCGACCTATAATAATAAAACAAAAATGAATAACAACCTTCTGAGGTCTTTTCACAAAAACTTTATAACATGTTATCCGGATAAATTAGAGAAAATAAATTTTTACTTGAGGTAAAGAAAATATTGATTTAAAATCCATTATATGTATATAACAAACAAACATTAATAGATGTAATCAAAATTATGTAAACTGATGTCTGTTTATTTAACAAACAAACCAAGTCCACCTTTCTTAATATGTTACAGCCTGCATCACTGATGACACAGATGGGCCGAAGTAGAACGATCGTTTCCAAATTTTGGTTTATTCTAATTTGCTATTGACCCGATTTCCACGAAACTGCGTAACTCCATGGCCTCGGGCTATTCCCTTCTGGAATAAATCACAAACTGGAAACTGTTTAAAAAATCTGGGTTTTTATGATAGTGCCATTCTGATGCCAAAGGAGGCGTAGCTGTTTAATTGCAGGAACAAGTGATTTTTAATAGAATAATTAACCTTCTTGCCTTCTGACTATTTTTTAAAATAATTAACAGTTTCTCCAGGGGGTCGTCTCACTTCTGTAACTATACACTCTAGAAACTCAGACAAACGCCTAAACCACCTCTCTAGAAAATTAATAAAGCAGAATTTTGGATGTCAATAGATACGAACAAATAACCAACGGAATAAACGTTCGATATACCTAACACTGAATCTAAACGGTTTTGTAAATTTTCAACCGTTTATTTAAAAACACACACAAATACAACGACTGCGAACACCCTGTATTCAAACGTCATTGTAAAAGTTTAGACATTTGAGTAGGGCGATGAATAATGGTAATAACTGGCCGTTAATCCTTTTTCGACTGTATTATAAGTAAAATTCAAGTCACATTATGGACAGATAATGAAGCATTCCTGGTCTCGACTCAGGACTGTCGAAACCCGCTCGCTTCTTGTTCAAGAAATCTTGAATTAGTTTTACTCCTAGAAAATACGGACTGCTGGTCTGTAATGTTCAAGTGGATAAAAGCTCACTGTGGATTCACTGTAAACGAAACAGAACATTAGCGAAGGGGGCAGCCAATGACAAGGACCAAATTAGCTTTTACCGTCTGCCGTTTAGCTATATACACTTCAAGACGAGACAAGAAAGCCATAATAAATGGAAAAATAATGGTCAGCAACAAGAAAAGGTCACATCAGAAGCTACTTCTCAACGATAACTGCCTCAACATTTAAGCACCATTATAAGTTGACACAGGTGCTTTCTGAGCTCTCAGGAAAAACCAAGCATGCTTTTCTATCATCTGTTTAGTGAGGATTTAGTAGAATCAAAATATCATTGCAGTAATGCAGAGGATCAGACATGGAATCACATACTGTTCTACTACACTTTATTTGATAAGCCCAGATCAGAGTTTGAGCCGTACGTGATGACAACGGGAGGAGCCTGGCCACCAACGTGCGGTACGCTTACGAACGTTTACAGTCAACGCTTTCTAAAGTTCCTCGACTGTATAGACTTTAATTTACGCTGATGTACCTGTGAGGCTAAGTTAAGGCAAAATTAAAATAACATTATTGAATTCATTGCAATTTACACACAAACACCATATATTATAAATAAAAATGTCATTATATGATATATTATAGGCACAATTGTTATTGTAATATAAAAAGGGAGCATGCAATAAATTTAAAAAAATGTCCAACAGCTAGCATGTAGAAGTACCAGTAGCACTAGTATTATCAAAGATAAATCTCAAATATGAACAAATCTAAAATGCAGATAGTTTAATCAAAGACCATCCGATACTCTGGCCCCAAGAACAGAGTGAGGTTCACGCCATCGAGAGATATAGCCAATTCAATCCGAATAACGGTATAAAACAAGAATCATGATAGATAGCCAATAGCAGCAATCAAATCGGAATATTCAAACATCATTAATCAAAGATACTAAACAAATTAGTTATTCAAAACAAGACTTTTGTGTCCCAGGACATATGGGAGTAGAAGGCAACAAGAATGAGGCCCTTGCAAGTAGAGGGGCTGCTATACCGCTGATAGAACTCTTCCGTGGCATAGAAATTCACATTACCAATGAGCACCCTTTCAGAACAATACAAAAAGAAATGCGGGAATAATGGAACACATTGGACGCAAACGATCCAAGAACCTCCTAACAAACATCACAAAGAAAGAGTTAGCAGAATGTATTCAAGGAAGCAGGTAAATGGGAATCCTAACAGGCTTCTTGACTGGACTCTGCAAACTGAATGGACATCTGAATTAGACTGATATAGCCAACACGCAAGTGCTGATTCTGCAAAGAAGCATAGAAAATACCAGCGCACCTACTAACAAACTATGGTGCTGCAAGTGCAGGAGGAACACATTGTAACCGTAGATGATATTCAACCACTGAAACCGAGACAACTAACCCAAGTTTCTCGATGAAGCAGGAATCGCCGGTGTGTTATTAGCAATGCGGGATACAACAGCACTTAAAGGGTGTAGTATAATACACACTGCGACTAGTACATCTTTACCTACACCTGTGTGATGTCGTTACATAATCACAAATTCCTAGGTAAACATAATTCGGATCCATTGGGCAGCGTACGTGTTGGTTGGATTAGTGTAATTCAATTAACGTTGACCTTTGGGCAATTTCGCTATTGCAGCATTGATTTCCTTTCAAGGACCACGCATTTTTAGTCAATGTGAAATTTAATCAACTACTCTGTGATTATACACGAGTGAAAGAAAAATCGGAGAGACGTTCAAACTTTACAATTGCAACGTTGTCTCTTTTCTTCGGGAAATTTGAGTCCATATAAAAAATGTTTGTCGCCAAGGCACTCCTATCCAAAAAAATCAACATGAACATTTTGTCCGGTATTATCAGTTCAATCGTCAAACCTTCTAGTAGCCGACTGGATTATATAACGGCAAACTCTTAACCACTACACCTGGAAAAATGGGAGTTCCTGACCCTGAGAAAGGTGGTGGAGGTGACGTATGGAGGTTAATGTTCTCGAGGGGGGAAAGTGGCGATTCATTGAGAAATACATCATTGGGACTTGTCATCGTTGTCCCAGTAAGATTGGACTAAGAACAGTCTTGGAACCAGTTTGATGCACAGTCCTTCCGAAAGGACATGTCAGGAGCACAAGATTTGGACGAAGGGTCAATTAACTTATTTTCAAGTTGCTGGGCCATTTTTGATCTTTGATATACTTACATCTACATTTATGCCCTCAAAAACTTAAATGCATCTATGCACAGTCATCATATTTTTTCAGTTGAATTACTGAGTCTTTATTATTTTAGATGTTCAATAATAAAAGTCAAACGCAACTCCTCTTCAGACTAGACGTTGGGCTTACTATAATCTTGATTATCCCAATATAGAATTTTTTTTCCCTCCTGTTGTAATTACAATGGCTACCATTATTCCTTATCTCAGATATCATAAATTTATTAATAATGAATCACTTCTTTTGCTACAAAATATGCCATTAACATTTCAATCATTACAAACTATTGTTGATTTATAAAACTATAATTATATACTTTTTATTTTATTGATAATGATACTCTGATTTTATTACTTATTACATTAGTCATTTATACCTAAATATATAAAATGATTTTTTTTAACAAGGTCCATCAGTTACTTTTTATTTTACTATAAATTCGTACTAACCTTTGCATTAACAAATATAATAAATAATATAATGCATTAATAATGAGCAATAGTGAATTAATAATAAAATCTTTTGTTGGAAATTAACAATTTATAAATATGGCCACTTTCGAAGTCCAATTTCGGGAGTAGAACGATAAAAATCGGTCAGGCATTAAGGACTTGTACGATAGTTGAAAAAAGGAAGAAAAATAGGGCCAGACTTTATTCAAAATCATTATATTCCCCAATACGTTAACATT
>CM077114.1:1199640-1252691 GCA_039619505.1 Cimex hemipterus | reverse complement strand
GGACTTTTACGAAAGTTGAAAAAAGTAAGAAAAATACGGCCAGACTTAAAAACCTTTATATTTCTCAACTCATTAACATTGTCTTTTTATTGAAATTTGTGATTGAAGCTAAGAAGGCCACAATTTGTATTTAGTATATTTGAATAACAAGAATTTTAAAGCCAAGATTGCAGATCTACCACAATCATAAACATAGTGGGAGTTGAGAAGGCGCCCCAGTGGGTGAATAAAACAAAACAAATTGTCATAAAATAAATACTTAAAATTTATACGAATCTTTTATTATTACATTATGCGCCGAATGTTATGTAACAATTGACGTACGACTACTCCTCGACCCATGTGCAATATCAGGTTACGCCATTCCACCATCTTCTCCAGACAGGAGAGCGTTCAGCCCCAACTGAACAAAACCCACGGGTCAAGTCCAAATCTCTCCGATTCTTATGCAACGCTATTTTCAACGATTGATTCCTTCTCAATCATATCGTGCGAATTTACGATCGTACCGCAGGAGGGAAATGGCTGTGACTTAGCGAAGAGACGGCGGTGTTGCCGATTCTAGTATTATGAAAGTGCAAAGAGAATGGAGGGGCGGACAAGAGAAAGAGAGAGAGTGTGAGACGGCGTTGTCTATCTTGCGGGGTAGGAGGACAGCATTAGGCATACCGTTGAATTCCAGGATAAAGCGCATGATAGTTTATAAAGAAAACAAGCATCAATGAAGTTGGTCGATGTTATAGCACAATCGCTTTACCATAAGCAAGCGACCTTCTAACCACATAGAAAATACGAAATATGCCATGGATAAATACACAGACTTCAAAACAAAATATTTTACTAATTTTGAAAATAATCTGATGACAACGCACCTAATTCTAAATGGAAATAAACGTAATGGTAAATTGCACAGTGTAAGAGGTCATGGCCACGACGCCCATGACACAAAGCACAATCTTTTACTATCTTAGCATTAGCTGAACTTAATTTTAAATTAAGAAAAGCTCGACTACATGAAAATCCTTCGGAATATGCTAATGCGCGTACACGACTTTTTTGTTGCGCCGAGTTCTTTTTCCAAGACAATCAGCCTATTTTCTGAAGGCTAGTATGATTCAAACTTCGTTTTCTTACGATTTTAATATATTTCTGTTAAATTTTGTAGATCTGCTTTAATATTGGATAAACCAGTTGGACGGAAAAATTAGCAACATTAAGAAGAATATTATTGGTCTTAATTTCCAACGTATACATGGTGACAAATCACATAGAAAAAAACATATTTTCTAAAACGCAACATTAAAATAAGAATTTTAGACTTTACCTGGTAGGTTTTAATGTGTCAAATGAAGGAGCTTATTTTCAAACAAACAATAAATCTAGCGGCAAAAAATTTCGCACAAATGGAAATTTTAACAATTCTAAGGTGACAAAAATTCCTTCTACCTAAGTACCAAGTTATATAAATGTTTTGAAAATAAGCAAAATTTCATTGCATGTGTGACCATAGACGAATTTTCGCTTAGACGTTTTTGGACAAATTATCGACCAATATCATTAATCTGAAAATCTGACGGTTTTTCTCTCGCCTTAGCTCAATGTTAAGTGGGTTACAGTCGATGTTTTATATATGTACAACTCACGGTGTTTCTTTGACTAAAGTAAAGGATAAAAACACGGAGGATGAAAAATGTCGGTATGGGGCCGCGCGGTTGCCACGTTTCGTCGATCCGCCTCCAGAATATTTTGATAAAGTGAAAACCATGACAACTAAAATACCTCTTGATCAATTCTAAAAAAAAAGTCAATGGAGGCTGGTAGAAACTTGAATTTCTGATAGGACCGTTAGTGTCGAGGCTACCGGAACGTATACAGTTTACTAGTTCAAGACACCTTCACGTCAAATTACGTTTCTTTTGTTGGGATGTTTTAACTAGACACTGATTCTTTAGATAGGACTTTGAGATGAGCTGACAGATTTTAAGAGTTCACAGCATGAATGGGCGGGCCCAGAACTGTCATTTCCAAACCGCTGACAAGAGTTCGTCCTCTTCAGACTAACTAAATACTATCGCGTGTAGTGTTTATTATATAAAAGCCAATCATTATCTTAATAAAGACGGTCTAAATTGATTAGTTCGAAAGAACAAGTCCTCACACGTTAGATTTATTTTTGTAAGGTAGGGTCAAAGGATCTTTTTTTTATTGAAAAAGGATAGAGCAGGAAGTCGCATAGAATGATTTATCACCTCATTGTCAGCCGGATCTCTCAATCCGGTTTGTTTACCCTCGGTCGTAGATAAAATGACCAAAAGGAGTTCGTATAATTGCGAGCTTTCACGCCGATTTCGCACCGACTTTCGCATGGAACAGGATCTTGGCCAAGTCGGGAACGAGGGAAATTAGTCGGGCCTTGCCTAGCTTTCTGTAGACGATTGAAAACCGGTTGATAAAACCGCAAAGGGGATTTCCTTTCAAGACGTCCGACGTTTAATGTAAAGGGAATTTATATCGGTTTTGATACGCCGGGCTTTGCCTCCATGCAAAATAAATAGAACTTAAGATACGTTCATACCGGGTAAACCTGAGAAGAGTACAGTTAAAAACTAAATTTAATTAATATTAAAAATTTGTTTTCTTAAATTTATTTTATAGTTATTTTTGTTCTGGCTAAAAAACATGGTGTGAGATTAGAAAATCCAGGATGAACAAAGCTGATTAAACTGTAGAGCCCCCGAAATAATTATTAAAATCAGTGAAATTTGTTTTTGGGTGATAGTGCACCCTATCTATTTACAATTTCCAAAGTGTAGTTTCTATATCCTACATCCTCATGTTAAGTCCCTGACAAATTAAGATTTCTTTTAGTTAATTAAACTTTACGTAAGGTATTGGTTGAGATAAAAAAGTCAGCGTCATGAGCGGGATTCGAACCCATGACCTTCGGCTGAATACGCCGCTGCTATACCACTTGAGGTATCGATCCTCTCGGACATCAACTTCCCATCTCACCTTACTTTTAGAATTTTCCCTCCTTTTTTCCATTTTGCAAATGTCGTATATTCTATTTGATTCTCGGAAACAAATGAAATGGCTTTAGTTAAGATATACTTCATTTAACTTATTAAATTCTTTAGATTTAGTGGCCAGATAGACCAAATAACATTTCAATTAATTAATCTTTATGTAAGGTATTGGTTGAGATATAGATAGATGAGAAATAAACATTTGAAAAAGGAAGGAAAATTCGAAAGGTTGAGTTGAAATGGGAAGTTAGTGTCCGAGTAGATCGAAGTCACGATAGCTCAAGTGGTAAGAACAGCGGCGTATTTAGCCGAAGATCGTGGGTTCGAGTCCTGCTCGTGCCAGTGCCTTTTTATCTGAACCCTAAAGATTAATTAATTAAAAGATGTTATTTGGTCATTCGGATCACGAAACCTAATGTCGTTTTTTTAAATGTTTTCCGTGGAAACGTAATCTACTTGAGAATAATACAAATATCTATGATCAGGACAAGCGCAGTTTTGGATTCATAAGAATCACAATGATTGCTTAAATTTGAAAAATACCACAAAGTTTAGTTTTTAAGAAATAATGTATTACCTAAGTCCTAGTTTAATCCTAGAGATTGTCAAACTTCACGAAAAGCTTATTATTTTTATTTATAAAGTCTTCAGACGGTATAAGAATATCCGTAACCGTGTCCTGATTATGGTATATTTTACATTTACATAAAATGTACATGAGATCAACCAGCACGTTTCAGGTGATGTTGATAAATAGGACTGTTTGTTTTTCAAGTTTTATAATTTTATCTCTATTTAATATTTTTATAATTTCTGGTGCTTTGCAATAGCTTGAGAGCAATACATTTTGTGCTTTGTAAAATGCTTCTTCTTCGTTGAGCTAGTATCCGGAACGCTACTGTTATCGTAGAGAATTCCCTTTTCATCACAAGTAACAATTCTATCCAGAAAAAGGTTCGTTTCTCTTTCGGCAAAGGAGTGTTGCGCAAACTTTATAACTGTGATTGTTTTTGCGGTGCGTGAGGAACCCGACATTCGAGCTTTTTCACCTATCCAATTGCCCTAGGTTGTCAGCGACGGTCGATTTGCTAGCGGAAAGATTCTCCACAAGTTCTCGAATAGTTTATCCAGGATATTGTTCGGTCAAATGCAGAACATCACCTACGAAAGAAAACCTTACACGTCTTCACGGCTTGTCTCCATCTCAAATTTTTTAAAACCATCTCTGAACAGCTCTCGCTCTTATGACTTCATTTATGTTTCTGGCTGTTTTGGCACAGTTCGATAGCGTTTAAACTCATAGAACGAGATTATACGAAAATCACGCGTTGTCATCTCAGTAAAGATTGAATTATTCCCAAGTAACGAAGTGCTACTGAGGTAAACAAACATTTGGAAGAGGATTAAAAAGTGGTGACATTCGTATAAAAGAATAATCTATCTAACGTAAACAATTCGTTATACAGAGGGGTAACTGAAAGAAAAAATGAAAACTTGCATTATTGCATGATAAACAATGCAATATAACGTTTCATACGTTTAGGTTTGCCAATACTACAAGTTTTTTGAGAAAAAAGACTCATTGCTAAAATTAAAATATTCCTGCAATACTTTGTTTTCACACGTCCTTCACATTTCTCAATCTCTCCTGTTCCTCTGTGAGATCCGCGTGGATCGTGCCACTTCCAATTTCCCAATTCTTCACCTACTTTTTCAATTTTTCCATTTCAAAAGTATGAGGCGCAGTTTGCACTGCACACTTTTCTTTCTACAAGAGCGCAGGTTTCAATCGAACACCAGCTCTTTGTCTCTAATTTGTCCATGACCTATATGCATATCAGTTCATATTAACATTACAAAAGTTTACAAACAAATGTTTTGCAATTTAAAATCCCCGGAGGCTTATGTTTTCGGTGAATCCAATCTCTCGTAATTGACAGTCATTAGAAATCTGTGATTCTTCTGCTCAGCCAATAACCAGTTGATACGCCGTAAACGCGCAATTATATTTTGGCCTCATATTTTTATATATTGCGGAAATATTTGAACAATAGCAAGCTGTAATCCTACGAATAAAATATTCAGGTATCAATACAAATATAAATTATATATTAAAATCGTTTGACGTTCTAAAAGCCGAAATAAATGTCTATCATTTAGGACGAATGGTGGCTTATTACCGATCATTTCTAATTCTATTATCCTTTTTCTTTTTCATTCCTCTATATCCTGTCATCTGACGTACGGGTCTCTAATCCAGCCGAAAAATCCTGTCGGTATGTAATTTAACCGTGGTGTTTGATTGGTTTCATAAAAGACAGTTAAGTGGATCTTCTGAAAGACCTTCCTTTCGTATTGACAAGAAATGGGACTAGTTCATTCTCTAACTTAAAACAGGTAATATTGATCATTACCCAGTATTGTGAGATTATTTTATAGGGGTCTGCGGGATGATGAAACTGGTTGGTTGGTCGTTTTCATTTTTCAGACGGTTTTGGGCCTCGTCCCAGCAAGGACCCTATGAAAAACTACCCATTGAAGCTAGCGTTAAGTCGAAAGGGTCTGATAGATCAAAACAATGAGGATAGGCAGGACTAGGACGATCGTTGAAGACCGAACTACACTAATTAACATTCTATCTTAGGGATTGGAATAAAAGAGGCGGCTACAAGGACTATTGCCCCTCGACTCGAATAGATTGTGCTCTTCTGTCATTTATAACTCATTGGCCAGCTTCAGGCTATCAACCAGCCGCGACAGCTTTGCCAGCGGTTTGTTGTAATTCTTATGTAATTTTTGCGGATGGTCCTTCTATGAATTTCTTCGTGTGCCTCGTAACTGTGGTATTGTTCCACCAGGTTTGGACTCATTAAGGATCCATTTTAAGATATATCCTCTCTCTTTTGTGGCAGGCTGCTTGGCTGCAGTAGGATTCTGGGCCCAGAGTCCATTGGCTCCCTTTTTGACCAATTAGTTAAACTTTTCGTTGAGTCTACGTCCCGAATGTCCAGGGACCCATGCCAGGGTCAGGTCATTAGTGTCGCTGAGTTACGTCAGGGCATGAATCACCAAACACTTTTTGCCTTCACCAGGCAGCTCTCAGAGAAAATGGCTCTCTTCCGAGAATGTATTCCCAGCTCTTTATTTCTTTGGCACATTGTTCAATCGCTATGACTACAGACTGGAAAACTGCAGCCTCCGTACCCTTGTAGGTTTTGAGCCGTCACTACACCAGTAGGAATTGGCTTTTAGTGACATTTTTTGCCCCATTCTTCCCGTTCTGGTATCAGTACAACTTTATTGGTACAACTTTACTTAGGTAAAGTTGTACTTTGGAGGACTGGCGTCAATTGGTATGCCTAAAATGGCATCTGCCAGTTTCCATTGTTCATTTACATGACTTATCCTAGTTGATGGTTGTCCATTTATGCGCCTGTGGGTTGCTGCTCTGGCTTATCCTTGGATTAAAATGTGAAGTGATGGGAGGTTTAACAAAACTCATTGTGCTCATGGCACCAGTGACACTGAGACAAGCTTCTCTTTAGATGCCACATAAAAGCCTTACTGCTTTGTCCTGAAGAGTTTTGGTCTACCACACCACCTACCCATATGTCAAATTCTATCTTCATCATTTTAGGGATGTGATGTGATGAACCTTTGTTTTAGTCAGTCAGACGGCTCTCGGCAACTTCATGTTTTAGTTTATAAGTTTAAGTTTCTACAACAACATAAAGATACAATCCAGTGGAGGATAGGCAGGCCAGAATGATTCGAAACCACGGGCTGTCAATTATTTGAGTGAAATGTATTTTTTATTTTTTTACTTTTGCAGTCATTATTTTAAATGGCGGCTAGCATTTTTAAGATAGTTTTTATATTAAAGGTACCAACTGTTCCCTCGAAGGTACTGGATTATTATTGTTTAACTAGTTAATTGCTGCCCACATGATCCACAACTGCTCTCGCCTACCTTGGCATAGCTTTGTGGCCCTATTCCACCGCGGAGTCAGTGGGACTTAAGTTGAAGAAATATTAATCGGCCTTTCACCTTTTACATCTCTCTTTTTCAATGTGTCTGTGATGCAAGACGTTATGGGCTTTGTTGATCATCTTTTTTCAAAGTACCATTAACCCAGATCGTAAGATCTTTCAAAGTTGCACCGATTGTTAGCCGTTTCACAACTCATTTTAAACCAAGTCCCATAATTAAATCAGTAGCAGCGCTTTTCACGAGTCCTTCAATATCAGATACAAAGAGAAAAAAATTAACTTTGGACAAATTAAACGAGCCCGAACGTATAATTTCGAAGAGAAGAGATTTTCGATCTCATATTTTATTTAAACGAAAATCGAACATGTTCGCTCAAGGATTCGCACGTAATTATTTACTTTCCAATCTTGAAATTTTGCTATGTTTATAATTTGTGGACAACAATTTAATTCCGACATCAATTAATTTTTACTAATGTCGAACAATAAATATTTTTTGGCAGACGTAATGATGTTATAACCTAAGAATTTTGGGTAAACGTGAATCAATTTCAATAAATAAGTGTGTGGGCGACTACTCCTTTTTTATATAAAGGATCGACAAACCTGAAACGTGATAATAAGGAAATGGAACAATAGACATTCTTAAAACCTTTTAAATATAAAAATTGAAATGGCAGAAGAAAAGATGAGAACCAGAGCCTTCGACATGGATTCCGTTCTTCGACAAAAGAAGCACAAGGGGACAATTGGCGTAACGACGACTTTTGATCACATTGTTGAGCAGAAGGATACCAACTAAAACCTAACGTGGCCTGCAAGAAGCCTTCCACTCCTGTTTTCCTAATACACTTCTATAAAAATATTACAATTGAATGGGTCCAGACTAAGGAAGGTAGATATCGCGTTTCAAGATCCATAGAAAAAATAAGTTCGAAATTTTCCCAATCAAGTCTGATCCGGAAATTTTGTTGGGTACTTTATAGGTCAAGTGTATAAAGCTATTCCAGGACCCCAACAAACTTGAAAAAAATTTTTTCTTGGATTAGTCGTTATACTCGAGAAAACAATCTTTGTTCAACAATGTGCTAAACTCATTAGATGTGGTCCGACTGACCAGATAACATATTTCAAATAATTAATCTTTATGTAAGTTATTGGTTGAGATAAAAAGAAAAGATCAAACGCCGTTTATCTCAACCAATACCTTACATAAAGGTTAATTAATTGAAGGAAGTTATTTGATTAATCGAACCGTGAAATATAATGGATTTAATAAGTTAAATGAAGAATCTTCACTAAAGCTTTCAGTGACCATTTCATTTGTCACCGAGAATCAAATAGAATACACGACATTTGAAAAATGGGAAAAAGAAGGGAACATTCGAAAGGTAGGTTGAGATGGGAAGTTGGCGTCCGAGAGGATCGAAGTCACGATAACTTAAGTGGTTATTTATCCTATTTAGCCGAAGGCCAAGGGTTCGAATCCCGCTCGCGATGCTGTTTTCTTATCTCAACCAATACCTTACATAAAGTTTAATTAATTGGAAAATGTGCTAAACAACAATCAACTATTTTTCAAATTTCATGTATGGATTCGGCCGCAAAATTGGTTTCGAGTCTCTTGTTGCTACGGTTAGAAATTTACATATCAATAACCTGTCCGAATATCATGCTCTTTCTCTACAGTGGACAATTTCTTTATTTTAATTGACATAATTAACTTTTTTTCAGAATAAACAAAATTTGTTTTGCTTTTTATTGACTTCCGTGCTGCTTTTGACAGAGTAGATAGAAAACGTTTAATCCTAAAATTACACCATTTGGGCATTTCATCAAAATTTTTAAAAGTTCTACAGGCATGTGTGGTGTTTAGTTAATGATTACTCGGAGATCGTGAAATGCGGTTTGGTGTGTCCCTGAAGATGATCTCAATAAAGATCGAAACCTTGGTACGATAAAGAAAACGTTTTTCTAAAACCTACGTCTCACGAACTCCAAATAATCATTGTTATACAGTCATTCTACGCATATTCTCAGTCGGCAGTATGCGGTAGAGAAGACATAAAAGATAGGTTTAACTGAATGAATGGTATATAAACATTAGTGAGTGTATTTAAAAATGTACGCGGGTACGAATGGGTTTCGAACTGCATGCGTTGGGGCTGAATTGACCTAGCTGTTGACAGCACTCCACCACTCTGTTAGCCGGACGGTAAGACTGGTCTATCCCCAGACAACGAATTCTCTCGACTCAGACAAGGGTTTATTATAAATATCAAAAGCTGGAATTGCCGGTTGCCTACGAGAAACCAATACGCTCAACTCGGTACATGATTGTACGTATGTGACCATTTGAGCCAACATAAATCCAAATCCAAACATGACTTATTGTTAGTTTAATTTACAATTAGCATATAACAACCAAATAATTTTATCAGAAAATTATTATTATGAAAAATTTAATTGTAAGCTATAACGTATTGCAATTCGTATAATGCCGGTCAGGTTGAATCTCAGTCACCAGGGCGAAATCTTAAGCGGTATCGTATTGGCGAATTTTATTCTGCAGCAGGATGTTGAAACAGGTCAGGTTTATGACCGTCAGAGGCGCTCAGGAATGCCGAACGCGAATTTGTTAGTGAGAAAGCCTCGACCAACAAACGGTGAAGGTGAAGGAGTGAATAGGAGTCGCAAATTATTCGGCAGGAATCCAGGGCAGAACCAGAGACATGAACGCACGGATAAGAAAAGGGACTGAAAAAAAAAATCTATTTTGACTTTACAATTTCATTAAATAAAACAACCTGTGTTTAGGAAATGGATAATATTTAAACTTTTAAACTTCACATTTTAATACTTTTTAAAGCGGAATATATGGTCAGGTGTACCTATAATTTGAATAGTCAATTAAAACTTTTCATGTTGCAATTGGTATAACAATATAAAGGCATACATATAATTTGAAATATAGAACAAAATATGTCTAGCTTTTGCCTTTGAGTGTGTACTAATCACATCTAGATGGAAAATTTCTTTGTCTTCCGTATACAAATGAAAACAGGCAGGCTTAATTTATAGGATTACTTTAAATAATGTAAAAATTACCAAAATATATGTAATGTAACAAAAATATATTAAATAGTCATTATATATATTGCAAAAAATTATGTCGAAAAGATTAAACAAACTGTTGGCTTTGGTATCCCTAGTAGGTACAATTTAGAGATTATAGATATTGCTATTTATTTTAGTAAAATTCAAGCTGAAATAGTTTCTTTCGAATAGACAAGAACGTGAGAATCTTTTTCCCCTGTTATCTACCATAATTCATTGTTGTCATTGTGTCAAAAGGCAAAGCCAAAAACTCCTTTCGGACAGCACCTCCTTCTTAGAGTGTACGCTGAGGTTGTACACTCAGACCAAAGAGTGAACACCTTATATTGTTGGTGCAGGTTATTGGCCTCTAACTAACCAACAACAAACTAGCCGAAGCAACTCGTAGTAAAGTGATTTCGAATAGTGTCTATAATTTTACTTTACAAATATGCACAACCATGACATGAAAAGATGAAAAACAATGTTTTCTATTCTATCAATTGTAATGGGGCATAAAACTTCCGAACCGATTAAAGTACATCAGGAAATCCTTGGAATGTTGAAGGCCAAATTATAGTTATTGAACAAATAATTAATTGCAATAAATAAAAAGTAATACTGCAAAGGAAAAGAATAGTCGACCTACATTACTTTAAAAAATTTGCGTACCAATACCAATTAGACCAAAATTCCAGTATTTTCTTCATAGTTCAAAACTGAATGTTAAACAAGTTTGTATCGTATTGTGTTGGAATAACGGAGGAAAAAGTAGAGAATTTTCCGTTCACATTTAGAACCAATAAACATATGAATAGTTTGTTTACGTGATACTAATTACTCATTAATTAATCTATTAATGTGTATACGATTTCTCAGCAATGTTAGTTTCTCATGCATTTCTTACAGTCAGAAAGTTTATGTTCTATGTTTTGTTTTTATTCTAATATTCCACAAAAAGATACCCGCGACTATTCTGGAAGAAAAGATTTTGGAAATGAAGGCGGTCGAATATCAACCTGGGTAGAATCTAATCTAAGTGTTGCATCCGAGGGTGTAACATCAAGTCCCATTAAAAGAAACTTCAGTATTTTTATGTGGTTAAAAAAGAAACTTCATTTTTTTCTGCAAAAACTGTCTATAATAATGCTTCTTTTTCTAGTTCAAAGCCAGTGTTTGAAAAATATGTATGCTCACTAAAGATATAACGCTAGGGTGAGAAAAGCGTGTTTAGTGTGTTGTACAAAAGCATGATCTTCTCATTGGGCAAAGATCATAAATGGGAAAATGTGGACGAAGGAACTGAAAATTCGAAGGGCAAAGTGAACCAGGACCGCTGGCGTGACAAGCGCGCCGTAACGATCCAGGACGAAAATCTGATTCTGATCGGCAAGAAAACAACAAAACAATGGTTGACAGTGATCGCAGGAAAAGTCAAATGAATAAAAAAAAAGTCAAGTTAATGAAAATACCACGAGGACGAACGTTTCAATATTTCGAAACGGTAAACGTTCTATGGAAAATAGGTCTTAATTTCTGTATACATGTTTTACCTTAATTTGGTAAAAACTGTGTCGCTTGGGACTGGTCAGTAACTTCAAACACTTTGTCGATACAGATATTAATCATCAAATAAACAAGATGAACACATAAAAAAAGCCCCATTAGTCAAAGGGAAGAAGTAAAAATAGGAATATTAAAATTTCAGAAAAATAAACTAATGATGTTTTACAAGAAGGTCAGTTTCCAAAGTTAACAACCAAACTATGACAAATTGGCCATAGGAAGTTTGCTCTTGGTTTAAACTACTGGGCCATGGTTTCACCCATTATTCATACAAGCAACCATTTTCTGTCACAGATTACGATGCAAAACAATTTCCTAATAATCGAGTTCAGATAATTTTTAAAACTCTCCAAACTGTAATTGAGAAAATATCATTAAAACGATGGTTTTTCTTCTAGGCTGAGAAATTATTCGTACATTATTTCATGCCATGGCTAAACTTGTGAAATGAAGGAATTGGCAATAAATTGAAGGGTGTGGTATAGTAATGAGTATAACAGGAAGCGGGGTTTGTGCTGCCCATGCACTGCAGCCTCCTGGCTTACTGTACCTTTCTAGTTCCTTCAGTGCAATAGACTTAATCCTTCTTCTTACAAGTATGAGTCCATTGACTATTGCTGCTACAATCTTATTTCCTACATTTTTTTAGTATTTTAGGTTAAACCTCAAGTGAGTTGTTGCTTTGCATTCGAAGAAGATACGGGTGTCTGTTTCCTCCTCCTCATTTACATAATCTGCAGATCCGATCATCCCTGTATATCCCCTTGTTGGGTATATGTTTTGTCTGACATAAGTACATAAGTTTACAGTGTCTAGCGAAAGTTTATCCACGTCTCCTTTTGTTTTGATCCATTCTGCGATGGAAGATACTATATTTGTTTTTGCTACACCAAGTATAACAAAGTTATGGTTAGGTAATAACGTTCGGGGGATATGTATGGTCTTGCAGGTCCTCCGCTGCCCAGTCTGTCAGCTTTCTCGTTACCCAAAATTCCTCCAGGTCCTCTCCTGCCCTGGTACCCAAGATATCAGGTTGTTGTGTTTCTCTAGGTTTTGGAGATTTTGAACGCATTCACTAATTTTGATGTAATTTTTTTTTTACATGCTAATGCAAAAATTGAAGGGGAAAACGTTTCTGCTTCGATCTTTTTGTTTCTGTGGTTTATCACAAGGCCAGACTCTAAATGAAAATTTCGAATTCAATATAAAAACTTATCAAAGCATCTAGTTAATAGCCTATAACTTTGAAAAAATGCACAGAGCAGTATGATAATTTCAGGGCAGAAAAATCGATGAAGAAAGAGAAAAAATCTCATTAAATGAATATCGTACTTCATTAAGTTTAGCTCTAATCAAGACCAAGGTGAGAGCTAAATTCAGAATCCTTTCCCAGAATACATAGAGTTGAGTAATAGTATAAGCGAATTGTATAACAAGTTTTCTACAAACTAACGGTGTTTTTGCATAAAAAATGTATTACACAAAAATTGATAACCCGAATTTCCACGGTATCCAAAAGAAATCGAGCAGTGGTAATCAGAACGTGATATATTAATTCAACAGAGTACATTAGGCATAGGAGAGGGGCTCGTTCAATTTAATAAATTTTTCTTTTCAAACGTGCTCGAACCCGGATTGCATTTTCATGTCCACCCTTCCAGAGGACCTCTCACAAAAAATGGAAGCACTTAACAGCGATAAGAATCATAAATTTATAAGTATATTTGAATGTATTCATTTATGAGACGTGTGCACCAATAAGAATATGTTAACAATATTAAAAAGGCACATAAAGACTTTATACGCGGGAACGAGTGAGTGAGTATATGAGACAGATAATGTAAAAAAAAAAAAAAAAAAAAAAAGAGGGAAACGGTGAACAGAGAGAAGTAGCAAAGTAGAACAATGGAGTGTGAGAGTACGAGAGAGGGGTAACTTAAAATCTATCACATTATGTATTATGTTACAATATTGTCTAAACTATCTACTTCTCACCTTTTATTGAAACTTTGTAACACTTCTATTTCAATTTAAATTCACAATTTTTTTTCCGATTTAGGCATGTGGCCTTAAACTCTCAATTTAATTTCTCTGCCCCTTTGTCCTATATATTTCAAATCACAATCATTACAAACAAGTTGGTAAACCAGCTTTTTAACAAGTTGTCAACCTTGTCTTTAGGCTTGGAAAGGATGTTTCTAAATGAACTCGCACCTAAAAATTATTCAATTATTGATTATGAACAGTTTTAAGTCTATAAAATTACAACAAACGTCTAAGGAACCTCGATCTAAGTTACAAAAACTTAGCTCGGTAATGGCAAGACGGAGTCAACTGCCTATCCCCACTTTGTGTTGGAATATTCATGATTAATTTCGTAAAACATCTTTTCAAATTAAAATAACAAATCAATTAAATCTGTCCTTTTTGGAGTGGAATTGCTGATGAAATTTACACGATATT
Source organism: Cimex hemipterus (assembly GCA_039619505.1). Lineage (NCBI taxonomy): Eukaryota > Metazoa > Arthropoda > Insecta > Hemiptera > Cimicidae > Cimex > Cimex hemipterus. The sequence goes on along the minus strand of CM077114.1, from coordinate 1,238,550 downwards.
TTGAACAACGGAACACTAGAGGATCTAAAAGAACCACCCATTAAATAATTCTTTACACACGAGAAATTTTCATTGAAAACAAATAGAGTTTTAAACCTTGTTGTTTTAATGTTGACCATAATAAATAACCTACCTAATTGAAATAGATATACATCTAACTTCAACTACAGACATCATGATACCAGCAGATTCCTCACCCATGGACCCAAAATGCTGCTGGATCTTTTTGGTGAATAGATCATATGATGAAAATCTCATAAACACTAATAAGAAGTACAAACAATTAAAACCTTAGCTAAACATGGATATAAAGGAATATTTATCAACAGGATGCTAGTAAAAAGAATGAAAAAACCTCTTTTTAACAATATATGAGCAGTGAAAATGTATGATCTCCACGATTATCCAACGTCTCAACAAGTATTTGATTTTTATCTAAAAATAAACTTAGATAAATAAAAGTGCTGTGCAAAATATTGGATACGCAACAAAATACGTGATGAAGTTTTGATAAACATCTGAATCGTAGAATTAAAATAATAAAAGTAATGATAGTTCAAATACAAATCATTCCTGAGCACTTGCAAACGAATACTAACTGATAACAGCTGTAATTTATTGACTGTGTAAATAAAGTATACAAGTGTTTGAACGATCGTTTGAAAGAAAACTCAATTCGCAGTTGTGCTCTTGATAATAAATTACCTTGAGTAAAATGAATTTTGAAACACAATGACATCACCTCAGGACGAGATGATATCTCTTTTGAGCACTTTCCATCTTTAAAAACGTTTTATTTACCACGTTTTCTTGTACAGAATCTTATCGTAATCTGAACGTGGAACGCGAACCTGCTATCAACTCGTCGACGTAGTTTATCTGCCAGGTGGAAAAGATAAACCACGTTTTACTCAGACGCCACACGAGTAGAGAGTTAATAACGCCTAGGGTTTTTATCAGGACGGAAAAAAGCTGAAGTTTAGGAAAAACGGGACCGAACTTCACCAGTTACATCAAAGCAGGACCCCGATCCGTTAGCGCCTTGTTTTTCTCCAGCTGGAAACCTCACAAGGAGACCGCACCGTTAAAATCTCGCGCCGTGGAATTCTTTGCAATTCCAGTAGCAAAACGAAAAACAAAACTGCAATAAAAATCACTGCAATGGAATTAACAAAGTAATATTTCAAACAAAATTGAACATTTGAATATGGACCGAATGATTTTGCCTTAATTTGTTTTTTTAAATTGAAGAGACTGAAAATCTTTTTCGTAGTTTTAGCAGTTATAGAATTTTACACGAAACGGTAACATAAGAATGAGGATTAATAGCACCATTGTCTATATTATAAAATACAACAAATTCTCAGCATTTTCAGCAAAAGCAAGAGAGACTGCTTCCATATCCAGTGTTTTTAAAATACAATATTTCAAGTAATCTGACCAACCAAATGGAATAATACTAATGGAGTAATATAACTTTTTAATATGCCGGACGGTTTTGACCTAGATTGATTTTGATTATCGTAATCATTTTTTTCACCCTGTTATTTTCTCCTTGCTATTTATGACCATTGAACAGACCGTGGATAACAATTTATCGTTTAAAAAAATAATTTCTAAAAATACCGTGAATCGCTTTGAAAATTATTGGCCGTTCGTCATAAAGGTTGTACCGTTACTATTTACCTGTTTAATCGGTTTAAAGCAGTCTCTACGGAGAGAAAAGCCAACCATACAGTGAAAGTCTCAGTTTATTAACGATGAAAGTAGCAAGAATCGGAAAGAACATTTGAAGACATGATGTCGACTTCAGACTCTGAATGTTACAAGGTTTTACAGATACCTCAAACTAAGTATAAATCATTCAGTCAGTAAGTATAAATCATAATTCACAATCGTGATTTCTATGATAATTTAGCAAATTAATAGTACTAACAATCTAAGGTCTTGGTTGAGATGAAAAAGCAAGTGTCACGAGCGAGATTCGAACTCAAGATCTTAGGCTCAATACACTTCGATCGTAGCTTCGATCCACCCGGACACCTCTTCTTAACCTACAATCTCAATTTTCTCCTCTTTTTGCCATTTTTTTAAGTTGTCAAGGGAGAGCATAAAAACAAAATTTCAAATTTGCCAAGCTTTCGCCCCGGGATTTAAGATCAACATCACGGCTATATTGGGGGGTCATTATTATTTTTTGTTCCGCAAAATTTGAAAGCCGGGAAATTTCTTCGGTTAAATATTTCTGAATCAAAACAAAACAAAACTGGTACTCTAAGAATCTATACACAATTGAATCTCGTTTAACGTTAAAAATCTGCTGTTAGAAAGGTTGTTTAGAGCAGCGGCCTCTAGCCGAAGGTCGTTGGTTCGATTCCTACTAGTAACACTTGCTTTTTTCAGCTCAACTAAAACGTTAGATAAACAGTACAATTAAGTAGCATTATTAATAGGTCAATTATGACTAATAAATACGTGCCTGGATAATTTTGCAAATTTTAACTCAGTTTCGGACTTTCTCAAGGCCTGAACGTTTGTAAAAACTAACGGCGTCTCTACGATTTTGTAGAAATCAACTACGTTATTTAAAGTGTTGTAAATTTTTATCATGGAGGGGAATATTTTATCATGAAAACCATAATGTTGAAATTGGCATACTATGGTAAACACAAGGGCCAAATGGTTTGTTAATATACGCCATTGTATGAAACTTTTGCAACAACTTTCAACTTCAGATTGTATACTAATCATACGTACCATGGCCTAGATTTGATCTGTATTTTAATGTGTTAACATTTAATGTGTTGCAAATGTTTTAACATTGTATCGGACTGAACATCTTTAATCCTTTTTTTTTACCAAGAGACCCAAATTTAGAATGTTTCTATAATCACTAACTGCAACTAAACTTTATTGACGACTCGATTGATAACGCCAATCTGTCATATACTTCAAATACTGTTTCAGTGTGGCTAGTAAAAGAAATATATGTTTAATGTAAATATATGTTAACTATGCTAACGAAGTTTAGCCCAAGACAATGTATAATGCATAAATGATTAGAAAATCCTATCCTTATTGAAAAACAAATATCTAGCCCATTCCAAAAAAGAGTTGTGATGAAGATGAACCGTATAAAGAGCTCGCCGGAATTTTTACGCATAGAAGACGGCCGTTTCCTTCAAATAAAGTCCAAAATTTCAACATTCCTGTTTCAAAATAACTTCCTCGCTTTCCCGTTCCAGGCCTCTCGAATTTTGGCTCGCAACAAAAAACAAAAATATCTTTAAAAAAGCTAGTTACAATAACATCTTCGTCGTAGAACGACAGGGCTACAAATAATCGTACAAGTGTAAATATTATGTTTTTGACCTATTTGCTCAAAACTTGTCGTTTTGAGTTGTGACTCATAGCAAATGCTAGACGGACGGAAAAATGGCTACCGTTTCAAAACAAAGGACATTTCGCTATCTCCTCCTGTCACTAAATAGAACTACACTGCCAATAAAAATAAATAAAATAAAAAAGTCTGCTCTGCAGGAAATGCATTTTTCACCAAGAAAGTCACAGATCTGCTCTAGGTTTCATTTTTAGAAATTTGCACGATAAACAAGATGCCTTTTTTAAATGTTTTCCTAGCCTCAGTCATTCATTAGTAAATTTAAAAAATTCGGGATCGTGTTAAATTTTGGACTTTTTACGAAAACATCAAATTAAGCTACTGAACCAGTAATTCGTCCTGAAGCAGCGCTCAACAGCGATCGATAGGAAATTTTAATAGACTTTCAACTGGTTATCTACTTTGCCCGATTTCTCAACCGTTTTCGAGTTATTCGCATTTTTAGGGGAAAAACGTGGCTCCACACTCTCTCCCGATTTTCAGAAATGCATAAATTATTTATTCATTATGGTATTCCAAATATGGATGCTCATTGAGTGATCTACAAAAAGAGATTATATCGACGGTCATTGCTTCAACTAAAGAGAATGACTCTTAACAAGAACTAACTAATTTAGCAGTTTATGTTCTATTTAACCGTAGTATATCAAATTAGTTGAGCAGTTATTGACTATTACTTAGGGTTTTTAAGTTCTTAGAGACATGTAAGCGATGTAATAGACTGCATTTGAAAAAATAAGCTAACTCTGCCAGGTGGAGCCTCGGGATCACTGTGGCAGCGGCTTTTGTTTAAACCGAGTGAGTACTCTTGTGTCCTTCGGATCCTTGGTGACGTCGGGTGTTTCTGTTTACTCATAGCAGGGTGACGTCAACCTCGTAAGGAGCTGGACCGTTAAATGTTAGCAAACTATCCAAGGACATATGTGAGAAAAAATTATTAACCCTTCCTACAATCTGTGGTCTGAACGTATCAATTCCACGTGGTCCGGGTGTAATTCAGGCAAAATAAAACGACTACGGGCACCAGGTACTTCCTGCGTACCGTTAACCACTTTTCAACTCCTGCCATTTGGAAAGGACAATCCTTAAAACAAGGATCTTACAATTCCGAGAGAAAGAACTCAAGTTTTTCACACAAAAATATCTACTTGCATTATATTTTAAGACAATTTTTTTTCGAACCGAAAGACCAATTTTTATTTATCGAGCAAATAGAAAAACTATGGCCTGAAATGTTCAGGTCTGTGGGGTGTTATCAGGTGATACGGTGTGGTAACTTTTAGTCTAAAAGTTTTCCAATCACCTTGGTTTGAAAAGCCTTGCTTTTTTGCCCTATCAAATGCGTTCGTACATACCACCATCTTCAGAGGTGGGTTTGATGATTTCTAATGTCGAACCACTTATGACTTGGAGTGAGGATGATCAGAGAACTTTAATTTGTCAGACACTGTGTTTGTATTTCCACTTCGTTATCCTATCCTTCTATCCTTACGCCGATAGAGTTTGGCAATCAAATTTTTGATCAAATATTTATAGAATATTTGGATGTTCTGCTGTTTTTCTAAAGAAATTAAAATCCTGATTTGTGAAAAACGCCTTTCGACCTGGCATTAAGAAATTTATGGTCTTCTTGAAAAAAAAATCCTACAGTTAAAAATTTAATAGGATTATTTTTTGTTTATTAAATACTTTTGATATGAATAAACATTTTTTTAATAATACATCATAAAATTGTGTGTGGTCTCCTAGTTTCCTGATCCTGATCCATCCGTTATTTAATGCGATTCGTTGAAACCACGATAATTAACTGACCGGATCATACGGTCATTATCACTATATTCAAATAATTTTTTTGAAATCACCTCAATTCCAACAGTTTGAAACCAACTTTTTTTTCGTTTTGATTGCACATTATAAACTAATGTCTTTATTCTTGGCTCATTTTGTTTAAAAATCCCGGGGCGTTATTAATTGAGGCCGAGAAGGACGAGAAACCCGGTTAATTTCTGGGAAATATGCAAATCGAAATACCTCTAAGCTGTTGTTAACACTTCAATCAACTTCTGGGGTACATAAACGCTGTGATTAATTATAAATCCTTTGTTCGAAAGGAAAACCCACGAGTCTTTCTGGCGTACTTCCTACTCGGACGCATAACACATGAAACAATCGACAGTTACATACCATGAGAATTTTTCCCCCTCTCAGAGCATAAAAATATGTTAAACTAAATCTGTAATCTTACATATTACATCTCGGAGGCGTGAGTTAGTGTGAATGTTTTATTCCATTGTAATTTTTATATCAAAACTATGAGCCAGGAATAATAAGGAAATTTAAATGAAACGTAATACAGCTGTACAAAATCTATCGTCACTACGATGTTAATCAGGGCTAACCGAAACCCTAAAACAAACCCGAAAAAAGTAGCGAACAACTTTATAAAAAAATATATCAATGAACTCTTTTCGATATGAAAACTTACAGATTATTCAAAAATCCCATTGTCTTTGATAAAGTTGAAAAGATAACGTTATCTCTTTAGACAAATTTGCACTTGATTTTTAACGAGACGGTTTTATAGAATATAAATCCTCCGAAAAAACAATAACAATTAACAAACTTAATTTATTAAGGAAGAAAACATCGATCATGAGTAAAATTGCTCATCACTATGCACAATCATCGTAGAATCAGATTCATCTAGGAACAATTTTTTCAAAAATTTGACCAATTTATTCTTAAGGGACGCATACAAACAGTGAAAAACATATTAGAACAAGTAAATTTAGTCCAATCGTACTAAAGCTTGTAAAAAAATTAGAAACTAATTGTGTCATATTTCGTCAAAGCCATCTAAACAATAGAGATGGTTTACTTATCTTTTGGGCAGATAGTCAAACAGAAAACATGTTTCGACCTCGAGTGTAGTCCCATAGTTTTTACAAAATTTTGGCCGTCAGAAAGCAGATAATCTATAAGTTTTAATACGATTTGGTTGATCAGGAAATACGTTATGGTGTTGCTCTCTGCAAATAGGTGAAAAAGCTAGATCCTTACAAATAGGTATGTCCCACTATTTTAGGATTAAACAGCTTAACAGTTGAAAAAATATAAAAAAATGTGATGGAATCGTTAGTATATAGCTAAATATAGACGAGCGCGAAATTTAAGGTGGATTCGACTTAAAATCGTGGACAACATTTTGACCTACAGAAACCAATTTAAGTCGCAATCCGAGACGGTCGATCTGTTAGGTTGATATTGAAAGAAATGTGATTCGGAAGGATCCACATAAAACATTGCACGTCGAACCTTGTAGTTTGATTGATTGGAGTCGATTGTTCAATAAGCGTACGAAGATTTAAGCAGTTTTAGTTGATCCACTGGAGAAGCCCATGAGAAGGCTGATCTTTACCACTGGCCAATTTTGACAGTTTTAATCTACAACTGTTTGCTTTCACGATTTTACGTTTTTAACAGTGCTTTGTACGGTCGATCAAAAACGACTTTTCAGACCATTGTGTCGAATTTAATTTAGAAATACTTATATTGAGTTGATTCTTGACTACATTGGACCAAAAATTAGGTTAATGAGATTTCAGAAAAAAATGTAGGTTTCGCTACATTGGTCAGTTCTGAAATATAAAACCATTCTTTTTCGACAATCTACTATTAAAACCATCTATTATTCTTATTATTTTATATTTTCTAAACAATAGTTTCGTTAAACAAATTGTAAAATGCTGAAATTAAAAAACAATTGAACACTAGAGAAATTAGGCATGTCTAGCAAAATGGACGAAATTCAATATGCAATTTTCGTCAGAGCATCGTTGAAATCCTGATGTCGAGGCCTTTTAAGAAGCAGTTGAAGTCCTTGAATCGTAAAGGTTTAGGCTTCCTAGTCGCAGCTTTGTTGGGGGAAACATTCGTTAAATCAGTGTTTGTCAATAAAAGGGTTTCGGTATTAATGGTAAATCATACTTTCCACGATCTGGCGTATAAATCAAACTTTTCTACGATCAATATTTATCTTAGGTAAGTTGTTATTGTTACCGTGTTTCTTTTCATTATTATAACTATATTAATTTTTTATACAAAAGATGAGTGCCTTTTTTTTGTCCTTCTTCAATGATGACTTCAGTTCGAGACGGACAAAAACACGGAATTTTAATTTTCTTCCACCTTCCATAACATTTGTGGTGGCCACAACGGTTATGACACGACGCACATCCATGATAAAGGTCCGTGTTAGAATCCAGAGGCTCCGAATTGAACCCGACATAATTACAAAATTCTTGTTTTACTTGTTGTTTGTCAAAATCACCTGCACACCGCATTTGAGATGACCTATTGCGAATACTCTTAAAAAACTTCAAAAACCTTCCAATAATGGCGACCGTGCAAGCGAGACAAAATCAATATACAAAGTTGAAAGTGTAGACATGCAAAAATAATAATTTAGGTTTTTTTCCAAGAGACAATACTGCAAAGAGTGAAAAATCTGCGTACGCCAGGATTCTGACAAGCTCTGACCAGTCCTTTTCAGTACAATGGAGCTGACACCCAGCAGAAAAGACGATGACCGACTCTTTTTCTTAAACAACAACCCTTCACTTTTTTAAACACCACTTTTATCATTCTATACTCTAATTCAACAAACGAATTAAACAAGCTTATTGCATTACGTCATTTTGTTACAACTGATCCGTGCAAAATGAATCTGTCCATGATTGGCAATATGACTGCGAGAAGGTGAAACACTGGAGCAAGTAATACAAATGAGCTTACTCGCACTTAATGCATAAAACATCTATGATCTTATCCCACCAGTAATTCCAGTTGTAACATTTTTAACTTTTAACAATTTTCTGCTTGAGAATGCACACTGGCACACATTAATGTCTACTATTTAACTAGAAATATGTATGTCAAGTGTTTATTATTAACTTCTGTTAAACTAAATCAGACCAATAAACATTTCCTCCTAACAATTTATGATAATAATCGACACACTTTATTACAAGTAAAATCAAATAATCCAAATTAGAATTGACGAAAAAAAAACTCAATCCACCATCAAATTGAGCAAAGAAGATGGGGGCGACAGCAACATCGGGGTACACACAGAAACGGCCAAACATGATTAATCTAGCTACTAGGATGATCACGGCTAAAAAAATGGCTAATCTTTAAACAGCTTTTAAGGCACCTAAAAGCACAGTTTATTACACTAAGATTTCTTGAATATTTGTATATTACCTTTATGTTTTGTCTATCAAGGAAAAACCTACAAATTAACTTTACAACCTTTTTCTATCTCTACTTAATTTTTCATTTATTAAGTTTTATTGGGAAAAAACCGCAACGGATGAGTAGTATCACACCAGAGCTTCCCCCTTCTCTCTTTTAACTTTCACCAGAATCTATAAAAGTCGATATCTAACGATATGGCGTAACACGTCTGGCTCAACAGGAAGAGCAAGAAGATCAGCGGCGATATTTTAAAAACTTTTTGGACAGGCCTAAAATATTTCCAATAACATTTTCTTCGGAGCTGATAATGTTTCATTATGCTTGTTCTGATGTTAGTGATATTTTACCTCCACAAGCAATCGCTATCCTTGAAATTCTCAGAACAAGAAATTTCAAATCAGCAAATGATTCATACAAATGCGACAACAATAACGTCAACGAAATTAACCGTTTTTCACCTTGTTCACATGGCCATTTGGCATTTGCTCCATTGTTCCATGTCCATTGTTCTAATTAACCGTCAAATAAATTGGAAATTTCATATTAGACGAATTGCAGAATTCTCAATAAAAATGGTAACAGAAACGGAAAAATTAGCTCGGGAAAGTACAGACAGGAAAAATTTTCCTCAAATAAACAAGGTCAGAAACTTGCGATTTCTGTGGCGCTGATGTGGATTAACGCAATTATCATACAGAAACGTGGTGGCAATCAGATCAATAAGGATTCCAAAGAACCATGGACTGTTAGGAGAAGATATTTAAAATCGATTGACAACAGTAATAAGGCCCAAAATAACCTATGGATCATTAACTAGTGGACCAAATTTCAACGAAAAGTTGCTACTCAAACATTCGGGATCGTACAAAGACTAGCAAACCCAAGTATCCCAGACGCAATGAGACCAACCCCTACAAATGCATTAAAAACTGCATTAAATACCTATTAGAAATATTTATGCAAGGAGAGGTTAGGAAAAGCTCATTTAGGCCCCAAAATTTGATCCAAATTGTATAGGGGCTAAACAATTCGGACATACAACCATAATTAATAAATCAGACATCCATTCTTAGAACTGAGGGCTGACTTATGATCCCGGTAACATTCTTTACAACATTTCCATAATGTCTCAACGGACTCTGTATAAAGGAGAGGAAGAACACAGGAGATCCGGTTTATTATATGGTACACAGACGGAACAGGATCGGGCATTTTCTGTACAAGCTCAAAACGAGCAGTAAAACTCGTTGGGGAAGTAAAATTCGGTCTTTCAAGCAGAAATACATGCCATCAACATCTGAAAAAAGGAGGTTTACACTGACAAAAATCCTCATAATATCTGCAAATCAGCTATTAAAACATTAGCATGTAAAAATTCGAATAAAAATAGTCAGTGGATGCGTTCAAAATCTCCAAAACCTAGGAAAACACAACAACCTGATGTTGTGATATCTTGGGTTCCAGGCACATAGGAATTTTGGGTAGCGAGAAAGCGGACAGATCGGTCAGGGGAGGGTTTGCAAGGCTCTCCGATCCTAGATTTGGAATAACAAAAATGAAGATAGAATCCACCATCGCAGAATGAATCGAAACAAACCAAAAGAACAGTGGATAAACTGTAGCGAGAAACAGTAGACGTTTGGTAAATCAACCCTAACCAAACTGGCAAAATCATTCTCAATTGGAGAGGGGTAAACTCAGAGGAACCAGTCACTTCGTCTGAGAAAACATCTACACATGGGCATATACAATGATCTCATCTGCAGATAATGTCATGAGAAGATGAACCAGCCACACATATCATCTTCAAATTCAAAAAACCTAGGAAATGAAATTGTAGCAGCAAGTGCATGACCTAATACATCTAAGAAGAAGGATTGCACTGAAGGAACTAGGAAGGTACAATAAGTCAGATGAAGGCACTCCTGGGGAGCACAAACCCTGCATTCTAGTATCCTCATTACCATACTATAAGCGATCATATCAGGGTTCAAGTCAAGCAACTGTCGGAATCTGGAAAAAAATTGGCCTCGCTTTGTGTAAAAGTACATGTCGGAATCCAAGGCACTGAAGCGGACTGACTGGTCAAAGAAGCTGCTGACATTCGACTCCCAATAGTATATAATAAATACCCGTCATCTCTATAAGAAAATGCCTTTTCGGAAATTCCCTTACAAAATGGGATCTTGCATGGAGAAAGTCGACCAAACGAGAAGAAAAAAAAATTCAGACGGTAGAAGAAGAATAGGGGCTTGACTCTCAATATAAAGGCAAAGCTGACGGAGACTCTCACAGGACATAAGCCAAAATGCAATATCTGCAACCTCTTCAAAGAAAAATTAACAACATTATATAATTAATTTTAAATTTAATTTTATAAATAAGATATATAGTATTATGTAAAAGTTAATAATGCAATAGTGGTTCATGTAGAAAATTGTTTTAATCGAACCATTCACCAAAAGAGTGCATTTCTTGAAAGAAAATAGGAAAAATCCTGTAGAAAAGATCATGAAATAACAAGGTCATGTCAATTTCACTTTCATCACCGATGAGAAACATTGCTCGTTGCTGTGGGAGAGAAAAAGTTATCGCCCCTCCGACAGATTTTTCCCGTCCTTCCAGCTCCCAGGGGTTGTGCAAACTCCAAGGGAGTTTTAATTATAACCGGCCAAAACGAGGATTTGTATGATTATTAATTTTGTCATTGGAAAATTAGGCGAAACAGTAGGTATTAATTGCGGTATGCTCGCGCAACCCGTCTTCGTGCATTAGTAAGCACGAAGCGCGTTTTTCCCGAGGCAGGAATTCCACAGGTTGACTTTCTCTAAAATTACTCATTTCACATTAATTCCACTACGAGCTATATACCAAACAGATCATTAGGCCATTCGGCAAAAGCCAGGGCAGAGAAACCTTTGCTCTATTTTTTACCAAGGCTTCATATTTGCCACATTCCAAACGTAACGTAGCTACATCAAATATTTGTTTGTTTTTAAAATTTAAAAAGGAAAAGTCATTGTTGTTGGATAGATACTTTAAACCAACAGCGTCTGACACTCATCCCGAAAAACTAATTTGTTAGATTAGTACGGGAATTTTAGAAGCAAGTAAGTCTTTTTTTATTGTTTACAACAGCGTTCGTATAATTGCTATTCTCAATGACCAAAACCCTTATTAATATTCAGCTAATATAGTAATATTAGTATGCTAGTATGGAATAATTCTGGCTTTCCTTGGATGACGAAATTATACGATAAATTTCAAACGGAGACCACCTTGATCTTATGGAATTTCGATTTTTTTCTCTTTTACTTTTACTCCGTAATTCTCAAAAATAAGCGCAATAGCATATATATGAGAAATTCTAAGGTTTCATAAAGAGTTACGCCGGGTAATGATTATTGGATGGATTCGGACCTTGATCCTTGATATTCTGGTTCAGGACATGTCGGCTTTTTGTCATTGTCACTGAACATCACCAGAAGTGCGTTGCCTCTATACACTAAAATCGTGGAAAGGCGATTCTTAATGATCAGAAACGATCAAGCATTCAAATACACAGTACATAATTTAAGTCCTTTGTCGAATGTATTTCCTCAAATTCATAGAAAACTTATTAAAATTCATACCGTACAAAAAACGGATTATATTTTTATGGAACTTTTGCTCATCCTGAATAAATTTCAACGATTTCCATACACATGACTAGTTTTAAAGATACTTAACTATGATAAATAATCGTAATCCACGATTCGAATATGGTTAAAAATATATTTGAATACGTTTAGATAATGAAAATAAAAGATTTGTGATTTATGAGAAGTAAACGTTATTCTGTTATAACTAAAAGAATCTATATTGCCAAAATTCACAAACAAAAGAATCACGAAATCAAGAACAAAAATGAAGTCTAGATAGCTCAAATAGTTAGTTACAGCAGCGGCGTATTGAACCGAAGGAAGCGAGTTCGAATCCGCTTTTGACACTAATCTTTTCATCTAAAACAAGACATTACATACATACTATAATACAAATAATATATACATACATACTATAATACAAATAATAATTAATTGAAGAAAAAAAATGTAGAAGTGGAAATATAGATTTCTCCTTTGCTTCAAAGAATTGCGTAACTCATAATACATATGTTTCTTGAAAAAGCGATTATTATTTTTTTGTGGCGGAAATGAATATTTCCCTTATGCAACGAATGTAGAATAAATTATCAACGAACCTCACTTCCCTTTTTTTACACTCAGGGAGAAACCCCATGTTCGTAGGAGTCCAAAAACTCACTTTATCGACAAAACTTTCAACAATATAGACGTTGCAAATCCGTGGGGGGATATGTTCGAAATCGTTGATGGCATAATAAGTTCAGATTGGTTTGAAGGCTACAGGACTGAGATTAATGGTCATTCAGATAAAGTCCTATTTGCATAAAATATAGTTAGGCCAATCTGTGTACTTTTACGTATTATTTAATTCTGTCTTTCGGTTCTTTATCGTGGGTTAGAGTAGAGGTAAATTGATGGAATTTCTTAATGATAAATATAATTGAAGGTAAACCCAATTTGGAAGGTTAGACAAAAGTTTGATAAAGGAAAACTAGAATGAACTCACCGTTATTGGAACACGATGGTATATTTCTTCTTCGGTCTCGTCTGGGAGGAGGTGCGACAGGGCTGCTTCTATAACCTGGAGGGCGGTATCTCGCGGATTTAACACTGAACTGATGTACACTGTGGGATTTGTAGATGGGCGTAGCCGCTGATGTCGGACTGGTGGGCAAGCGAGGAAGGGAGTTGGTGGCCGAGGTACAAGAGACCTGAAGGCTCCTTGGAAGTGTGGCCCTTGTTCCTGGTTCGTCTTCGTCCGAGTCGTCATCGCCAGCTGACCCTCCCGGAGAGTCAGGGACGGAGCTCCTTCTCCTTTTGTCACCCCTCGACCAGATCCTGTCCTCGACTGAGCCTCCGATCGAACCGCAGCTTCTGACCCTGTCGAGCTGTTCCCTGGAGTAACTTTTGAACATGAGGTCTCCAGCAGACCGGCGCTTGGCGGCTAAAGCGAGGGCGGACGCGGAAACCGAGCTTTCACCACCAGAGGCGAGTCTCGTTCTCGAATCGGATGCCATCAAGGCGCTTTCGAAGCTTCCTCTCCAGGAGAACCTTTCGTTGTCACTCGCTTCTTGCCGGTTCTCCTCCAGAAGAGGGTCGTGGGATTTCGACCTAGGGAGTGGACTGTAGTCTTCCACGGAATCTTCTTCCTCTTCGGTCGTGGAAGCGGATAACTTAGCCGACAGACGTTTGTGGTATCTGCCTATCCTAGGACTCGAACCTTCGCCTCCGGATACCTCGTGCATCAAGGCCCACAACCGACTCCCAATGTGCTGCATCACTTTTTCGATTAGGACTGGAGAATTCTGGTTCCCAGAATCTTTCTTCGGGACTTCCATTTTGTTGAAAGAGGCCACTAATCTCTGGTATACCATCGCCGAATCTTTGCCGGCCTCTGGAAGATCGAATTCTTCGTTGCTAGTTTCAAAATTGCTTATTATCTGACGACAACTGGCTGATATCTCTTCTTGCAAAGCGGATCTCTTGTTACTATTTTCTAAATCGGAGCTCGTATAATCCGAAGAATCGTAGGAATCGCTCCAGGTATCTTCGCTGCTCAAGTACTCCACTATTTCTTTTACTTGTTCGTCTTTCAAGCCTGGAACCGTTTTCATTAACCTTGTCAATTCGGACTCGAAATAAACGAGCTGGGGAGGTTTAACTTTGAGTTTGACATCGTGGCTAGTACCTTTTGGTTGGTTTCCAACCATAGTTTTGAAAAATGCCCTCATTTTGGACATCATGAGATTCGTCTCTTCGTCGGAGGACCAATTGTTGAAACTGTCCTTCCTCATCAACACAGTCGACGGCGGAGAAGCGTGAGACACCTCGGAAAATATAGTTTTACCATTCGTTGGAGCGGTCACTTCCTCGGACGATTTTTGTGGTTCAGATGTTTCCTTGAGTAAGTCGTCACAGCTTCCGACAAATCCTGAATCTCTACTAGGCTGTTTGTTTCTGGAATTAGCGAGATCTGAGGGCTGTGATTCGGGTTGAGGTGTCACTTTTCCGTCGTCAGTTAGGTCTTCTTTACTACCAGACTCTGTAATGTCAACGAGATCAGCCTGGTTGGACGATACTGAACGTTTCTTTTTCTTCGTCCTTTTTACGGTATCAAACTGTCCATCGACTTTATCAAAAGAATTGCTTTGTTCATCGTGGGAATCCGTTTCTGTGCTGGAACCTGAGCAGCCTTCGATCTGGACCTCGGCTTCTGCAGACTCGACAAGATTGTCCAGAGAGTTTGAATGTTGCCGACCTGTGCCTCTGGCCCTCACTAACCGCTTCCTACGTTGTTCGGGACTGGGTCGCCCTTCACTATCACTACCGACACTACCGTCCGAATCTCTTCTGCTGAATCCCATGAAACCACTCAAAAAATATTTTTCGAGACGGGACGATGCCAATTCCGCAGGATCGACCTCGGAAGAAGGCTCTTCGTTACCCACGTTTGATTCCACTCCTTCGCTGTAAATAGAACTCGTTTCTGACATAGTATCTCCTCTATCTTCATTATTTCCGCCGTTGTCGCCAAGTCCGTAAAAAAAGTATTTTTCGAGTTCTGTTGGTTTGTTGGCTTCCACTTCGCTCTCTTCGCAACTCTCTTCCGCTATTGTGTGAAGAGTGAAGTCGATGGCACATCTTTGGTATCCCCTCGTGTCTTCTTCTCTCTCTTGATAACTTTCCTCTTCGGAAGATTCTTCAGTAGTCGTAAGGTTTTCTTCCCGGTCCAAATCCTCGACCCACGAGTCGTCGTCGGCTAGGCCCTCCTCGAGGCAAATGACCGCCGACAAAGTATTGGCTCCGGTGACTACCGTAACTTTAGAATCCTCTTCTGGCCTCGTCGGACCTCCTTGCTCTTGGGTGATCATTACTAGACTGGTATAACGTCCGCTTTCTCCCACTGCCTTCTTCGACCCCCCTTCCTGGCCGCACTCGAGCGAATCTTCTAAAGGCATTTCCATACTTTCCGTCCCTGAGAACTCGTCTGAAGTATTACTCCTAGTTTCTGGTAAGACGGAATCCACTTCTGTTTCGACGTTCTTTGCCGGTTTCGACACGACGTCTTCCTTGTAATATTTTCTTTCTTCGTCTAAAAATTCACGGACAATTTGATAAACCTCTTCGGGTGAAAATGTAATAATGCTGTCTATTGTGTTCTTGCGACCAAATTCTTCGTTCGATTCGTTCTCCATGGCGGCGTCTTCTTTTTCTACTTTAATATCGGGTATCACCTGCCTTAAAGGTTCCTTATCTGTTTCGGACAAATCCTTATCGCCCTCGGATTCCGGGTTAGGTGCGATGGGGTCTACATCCGAAGGATCGAGTTCGTCGCCGGACGAGTCTTGAATGACGAGGGTTCTGGAGAACTTCCCGCTAATCGAATCGTCGTCATCCGAGGAATCCGAAGAGTCCGAAGACGCCGGAGGAGTGGCAGCTAAACTGAATTCTCCAGAAGATTCTTCGGAAGAATGATTCAATTTGTAAATCCTCGTGGACGGAATCCTGTTGTCAGCATCTTCGTCTGAAGAGATCGACGACACTGAACTGTCGTCGCCGATTTCAGTAAAATCTTTGAGCTTGGCTTCGGCGAGTCTAAGGATGGTCTCGGGACTGCCTATCGGCCCGGGAACATCGTTCGTATCCAAATTTTTGTACACCGTCAACACCACACTATCACATTCACCGGCACCGTCACTACCTTCGCGGTCGACCAGAGGAGAGGTGGAATTGTTGGAGAGGACTTCGTCCCTCGGCAAGACTTCACTCTGAGGGAGAGAGCTGCTCCGGCTCGTTGTCATTTCAGACTCGGGCGGAGTCGGAACGGCAACAGGGAACGGGAGAAACACGGGTACAGGGACAGGGAAAGGGAAAGGAACCGGAACACGTATGCACTGAACCGGAGCCGGAGAGGCACTGGAGAGAACCCAATGGGCCGATTCTGACTCTGCCCCCTCCATATGCTTTTTCTGACCCCCCCAGCACTCGAAGTAATCCCAATCCAACAGACCTCCGGACGTTGTCGAAGAACAATCGTCCGAATGGAGTTCCTCCCTCGAAGAAGATTCAGAACTCGATAAAAAAACCAGCTTGTAATCGTCGGAATCTAAAAATTTCTCGTTGAAACTCGCCTCGCCTCCTAACTCTTCCTGCTTCAAGTCAGGATTGAGAAGACGGCGTCTGCTCCTTGGCGGTGTCACTCCTTTATTTGAACATCAAAAGGAAAATTTAATCAACTTTTTTAAAAATAAATATATTCCCATCACCTCATTAGCTTTGCACATTTGCTATAGCGTCTCTCAAGAAGGAATGAGTGAAGTTAGTAAGCGGAACATAAATATTTTTAGCATTCATCGAGTTTATTATGGCCGCTGAACGGAATAATTCCTGTTTAATTAACATTGCTGAAACTCGGCCAAACAGACTACACTTTCCAATTAAATAGACTTCGTAAAATGAAAATTTAGAGTTCCTATATAGTGATAATAGTTGAGTACACCCAACTTTTGTTGAGGGTAAATGTAATTATTGGTTTGAATTCGATCTTTAACAAGGATTCGCAACAGCACAGGTTGATCAACCATCAGAGTACCAGTGTTTAAAAAAAAGCACACATAAGTATATCGGGACCTTTACCTTACAGTGATAAGCACTGTATCAACGCCTAAACCGTTGTGACACCGACGCTCCTCTTGAATGTATGATGTACATAGGTCACTGGCGAAATATCGAGTACTCCTTCGACCCTTCTTCCGTTCTTTTTGATCTTCTAGTGTTCCCGATCGTAGACATAAAATATTCAGTTCAGTTCAGTTCAGCGACATAGCATTTTCAAAAAAAGGACAGATTTAATTAATTTGTTTATTGATTTGAAAAGATTTTTCAGTTATGAAAATAATATTTCTGCATAAAATGGGGATAAGCTAGTCCTCTACTCCACCATACCAGTATTGAGCTAATTGTTCGAGTTCTTGAACATAGATCAAGTTATAGGTTTTCACCTCATAATCTTCATTCTGACTCTTTTTAGATTGACCTTTGTTGATAATAAAAGTAAATTGTATAATTAAGAATTTTGTTTTAAGTAGTTACCCGATTAAGAATGGAGCCACAGATGCTTAGTTTCGGGTCAAAGCCCACTATGTGTCCGGCATACCAAGAAAGGCTGCTCAATATATCCCATCTAGTTGAGGGGTTCCACATAGAGAGCATGTAGGAGTGCCACCTGATATAAGAATCGTGCTTGACCTGAGAGTATTTAGGCCCCCTGTTGAAATTTTGGGGGGAAGCAGGGTTGTTTCATTTCATATAGTAATGGTATTTTATACCTCTGCGGGTCGATGGTGGAATATTTACCCTCAATTAGGTTAGTTAAACAATATGTGAAAAGGGTGATAAAGGTACTCCACCACCCTAATTGAAGATATCGTATGTAAATGCATTTAAGAAAAAACGGGTTTGCAATGCATGTGTTAAGCTGAATTGACCTAGCTATTAACACCTCCTGGATAAGCCGAGGTCTGCTCTCAGACTGCTAACTGGGTGATTCTCGAATCTGCCTGCAGTTTAAAGTAAGCTAGAATTGCCAGTGGACTATGAGAAGGGAGTAGGCTTAACTTGTTCGTATGTATATATGTGGGTAATTTCTGGGTCATGAATTATATTTGTAAAAGACATAAAGAAAGATTTAACTACAACAGATATTATTTTATTTATACAGTTTTTTTTTTATCATAAGCTACTTATTTTATTAAAATTCTTTATTTAAAATGAACTGTAATGCATTTTGGGGATTGGGGTAGACAGAGCCCTGAAATACATGCAGTCCTTATTTGAAATAATTTTTTTTAATAAAATAAAAATTACCAACATCTATAAAAGAAGAAAAACTACATACCAAAAGTTTATAGTGAAATGATTTTTTAAATATTTTTCTTTATGCTGAGTTTATGGGATACAACTCTGACTTGTGTTTATTTAGGTGTATTTCCATTGACAATTTTTTTCTTTTTTCCCTTTGCCGTCCTATATTTCATACTGTTTTAATTAAAATTTGGTGTTTATTTAATTTTTAAAATGAACAGAGAATATTTTCATTTTCCATCAAACAAACAAACACAAAACATGATTTGGAATTTAATTGTATATTAGAGTTTTATTTTGCGTGATGAGGGGTGAAATTCGAGATGCACAAATCAATAATTCAGGCATGATCATCAAAGTAATCATGGCAATTGGGCCCTACTTATTGCAGCTGATATTATTAGAAACATGCATGAGAAATTTATTAAAAGATCTACCGTTCCATATTAAAGAAAATATGAATAAAGCAATCAAACCAAATTAAAGGAATAATGATATGTAACAAATAATGAATTTACCTGGTGGTAATTTTTTTGTGTCAACCTTCAGTGTAACTTTTCTGAAAATGGTTCCTGTCAATGGCTCTACAACTTCCTTCGCATTGTCAACAGTGTCAGTCTGAGCAGCTTCTGTTGGTTTTTCTTCTATAGAACATGATCTCTCCGACTGCAACTCCGACGTCTCATCTGAATCTGGATCGACAGTCGTAGTCGATTTGGTCCCTTCAGATCTATAAATTACAATTACATGACATATTTTCACAAATTGCAAAAATTCAAAAGTTACAATTTGTAGTATAATTTTGTATGAAACTGAGAGAGAATTGTCTAACATAAGAAATGATAAAATTACTCAGCTTCACTGAACTGCTGTTTGGAAAGTTAATTAATTATACATATAAAGCCAAAATCTTTTTAGCATAACCAATCAATTAATAATTTAATTTAACAGTTAATAAAATCACAAACATTGTTATTTCCTTGTACAATTTTTTAATCTCATTGTTCAGCAACCAAAAACCTCAAGTAACTTTTAAAATTTTGAAACTGTCAATGTTATAAAACAGTATTTTTTTTTTTTTTTTTTTTTTTTTTTGAGCCTACTAAGGTGATGAACTTGTCTTTCATCATCCTGCTGAATGTTTCCGGCAATTCAATCTTAAATGATGGTTTCTATACATACGTAGTGAACAAACTTATAATACATGAGACAAAAGTTAAAACAGCTAACAGACCAAATAACCACATGAGGATACAAATTGGTAGATCTAATGTCCCATTTTACTATCATATAGTGTATTATTTAGTCATTTTTCTACAGGTTTGTACATTAGAACATAAATACCAACCACTGAATATTGGGGCAATTTGAAAGCAATTAAATTGTTATTACATATTCTAGTTTTTGCTAGTGATATTAGTAATTCCTGTTACAAATATGTAATATGGTAGAGGGGATGCGAACAACAGACTTGCAAAAAAATGATAATTTAAATTCTTAACAGTTGACTGTTTAGTGTCAAGTGATGAGCCAACTTTTTTGTTTCAATGGATTCAACACTTTTACAGTGGCTTGCTCTACATATTTAGTCAGTTATTACTTTTTATCATCCATAATCAATTTTCTTTTATAAAAAGGTCTCAGCTGACGAAATATCACACCTGCTAACCAATGATTGAAAACCAGCCAAAATAAACTGATCAGGATGCCCAAAAATTCAGTCTGTCAGCAACTGCTTAAATAAATATTATTTTTAAAGATATAAGAATCATGAGAACACCTGAAGCAAGTCCTGAACTTTAGTACCTTTTAAGGTTAAGGTCTCTAACTTTAAGCTATAACATTTGTTAATATTGTTATTCTTATTTTTCAGTATGTTGTTAAAAGTATATTTTTACCTTTTATTCTACACAATTGTTATGTCCGTCTGCCATTTTAGTTTTTAACTGGCCAAGTTATGTTTCTTTGAAGGTATTATATAGATTATTTATACTAAGTCTGCAATTACTTAAGTAAATATTGTATTATTTGTACAAGAGTTCACAAACGTATTATTTTTCATTTCAAATATTATGTGAAATACAATATTTATAAAACTATTCTTTGAAGGGTAATATTTTGCAGGATTTGCTATAATTAAATATTTTGCATAAACTAGATACAGCAATAGAACAATACAACAAACAATGTATTATAACATTTCTAAGAATTTACTTGACAATTATACTTTACCGAACCCGATAATTCTTGGATTGAAGTACTTTTAGCTATACTATAACTTTTAACTATGATGATAGTTTTAAATTTATTTTTTTATACCACAATTCAAAATGTTGACCTTTTTATCTTTTTTAATCAACATTTTGACATGTGTACACTACAAATTATAAATAAAATAAAGTAGTAATATTCACCTGACAGGAAATACAGGTTGAGCCGGTCTGTGATAGTACTCAACGTCTTGATGCCTTGGCATACTTGAATAAGCCCGCATTTCAGGTGATCCTCTCAAGAAGGCCCAAGGCGATGGAGAAACATCTGAAGATAAAATAGTAATTAAACTTGATGATTTTTGTTTTAATTTGTATAAATTGTACCAGAAAATGTCCATGATCGTTGAATGCTCCTTTTTACAGTTTCTGTTGCATTTATTCCATCTTTTTTGTCAATGAATTCATTCATCCATTCACCAGCGGTAGTTTTGAGTTCCCTGTGGTAGAGAAAATGTATTTACTTATTATTATATTCACCTCAAATTTACTCTGCCAACTTACATTTGTTTATGACAAACTGTGCACAGCCACTGGGTAGGGCTGTTTCCGTACTGCCTACATGATTTGCATACTCTCTGTCCACACGAAGGGCAGCAGGCACCTCTGTTTATGATCCTTCCGAGTTCGTCTCTGCATCTCATGCAACATCTCGAAATTGAACTCGTGTTATTCACAGGAGGGCCAAGCGAAGAGGCACAGAGAGCCCCTTTCCTCCGAAGTGATTGTAGCTCACCTTTGAGCCTCCTAAAAACCCAACAGTTAAAATTTTGTTAAAGGCCCATTTATTTATATTTTTTTCAGGTTTTCATTCATAGAATTTACTTATAATGCATAGCTCAACTATTGAGGAATGGAAAGACCAGGAAATATTCTTCCCACCTACTGACTACTCGAGGAGTAGGCACATGTAGAATATTAACGATCTTATAAATAAGAACTGTGGTTTCCGGTTCCCAGGCTGTTTTAATTCTCAGATTTACAGAGCACAGAACTATCAATAGAATTATAGAATGTGCTGAAAATTTTTATTTTATTATCTTCACCTATATTTACAAAAAACAGAGAGAAATATAAAGAAAATGTAACAATTGCAATTTCTTCATCGCAGAATAAAGCAGATCTGTGTAAATGTAAACTATTCCTGTGTTTGCAAAGAAACAACTTATGCAATAATCAGTTGACGAGGTCAATCTAGAATAACAAGCCTTGTTGAAATACTACAGTTTAAAAAATTCTATACCTGACGTCAAGGCAGAAATTGAAAATCGTAATTTAACTGAATAGTACACTTGATTTGCAGCGTATAATAATATATTATAAGTACATTAAATAAAATTTATTCATAGGTTGCAAGCAAATAAAATTAGAATAATCATTTGACTTTGTATAAATTCTCATTGATCAAATACTTACACTTTTCACATAACTATCATTTCATACATAAGTAATAATGATTATAAACTAAAACTATCCTCACTTGAAAAGTAATTCATACAATTACATTATATAATTAAGTGTATTGTTGAATATGTCAATGAATACACATCTTAAATTTAGATAAAAATAAATGTCCATCTACCTTTACCAAAAGTATTCGGTTGTACAGAAAATAATGCTGGTTTATGGTTATAAAATCAAAACAATTAAATAAGTGGTTTTATAGTTTTTTTATTGATTAAAATACCCTCCTTCTCTCTTTTACTCTTTTCCCAACGTGATGGCAACTTCTTTATACCATTTGAATACTCTGAAAAGAATTTTGAGCCTTTATTATTAGCAAATTTTGTAAACGCATTTCTCTACTTTTGATCAATAAATTTTTACATTGTAAAACGTTGACTAGGTCTCCGTAAAAATGGTAGTCGATAGGCGAGACGTCAAGAGAATGAGGAGAGTGAGGCAGAAGTTCAAAACAAAGATCCTACAGTTTTCTTTTGGTCACATGTGACATGCGAGAAGTGTAGCCGAACGTGGTCGTTTAACAGAATCGGCTATCATCTTCTAGGGAAGAAATCATTCTACGACTTTCATATTATACGAAAATCCAAGGTGACTTCTTGGTAAAAATTGAATTATTCTCAAATAATGAAATGTTACTGAAGTAATAAACATTTTTGTTTGGAAGAGGATTAAAAGCAATCATTATATACGTGAGGGCTAATTGAAAGTTAACATGAAAACCTCCCTTATTTTCCAGACAACCCAATAGAATCTAAATTACCCATAAGTTATAAATTTCAGTATGTGATTCCATCTAAAAACTAAATTTTGCACAATTACTCATGATTTTGATGCCAGATATTGTTTTCTAAGCCAGCAATCCCCCCAATCAAAAAGAAAAAAGTTTTATTGTAACAATCAATATATAAGAATTAAGTAAAAGTAAGTTTTGAAAGGCTGTAGTGCTGTATATCCTTAAAAAATATTATTTCATTGTCCATCCTTTCAGTTAATAAACAAATTGATCGTTGTTCTTTTCTCACTCATCGTTGATCACAATAAATTGGTTGCAGAAGGTGGCTGAGATCGGAAGGTCGAGTTAAGTCACGTGGTCATCTAATTATCGGTCGGTCAAATTATCGTTGTTCTTCGGACGGGGCAAGACAAAGAAAACATACGAATCCGTGTTGAATGAATAAACGGAATTCACAAATTTCGAAATTGAACCCTTAACGGGACCAAAATACTCCAAGCCAGTTAGTTAAGAGGAAACACTCTTAGACGCGATGGGAATGTTTGAGGATTGATCAATGGAGACCCCTAGTCGAGAAAGTAGATGGCGATAAGGGTCACGACAAGTAGATATTAAAAAATAAAAGAGGTTTTAGCTACCTACACCTAGGAGTAACGGCTGACCAAGTAAATGCATTTAAAGGAGCGAAGGCTGCTGCAACATTGTTTAACAAACTAGAAGAAATGTACTCTAGTGTAGCAGAAGAAAAGAGATCGGCATAAGGACGGAAGCAAAGATGAAAATGAAAAAGTAGGAAAGTATTGAAAACTAACCGACAGAACTAAATGAGATCGGCAAAGAAATAACTGACCGAGAGCCCATAAAGTATGTTGTCGAAGGTATGCCAGAAAATGTTCTGTTTATAAAGTTGGACGAGGTGAAGCGGCCCCAGCAATGAATTAATTGCCTTTTTCAGAACCTTGTATAGCGTTCCGCGCATCTGATACCCTTCATCAGACTGATACAAAAAGAAATTGAAATAACATTAATTTAAAAAAAAAGAAACAGAAATAAATTTTATAATTTTATTAAATTTAATGTAATTTGACCTTCCGAATTAAGAATTTGAAAAAGAAAATCAAAGCTTGGATGGCAATAGGATAAATTAGATTACGAGTGGATGTTTGGAGTCAGAGCTTTATAGCACTCAGATATAGCTAACCTAAAATAAAATGTTTGGATGTTAGGGCGTGAAATGACCCTTAAAAATTAATAATAATAATAACATTCAAGAATATTCCATAGCAGAGCAATTATTGGAGTTTAGTTTTTGATCATTTTCCTGCTGCAGGTTGCTATCCAACAACAGACAAAGGCTCGTTATGTCACAAAGAAGCAGTACAGTCAGAGTTGGATCCAGAAACATGGGTGATCCTCAAGCTTGAAGATGTGCTAGTTTCGAGGCTATGCGACAATTTTCTGTCTACCAAGTTTAGTATTTAGTGTATGTATTAATTGATTGTTATTCCTTCTCACCCCATAATTCACACACCATATATCAATTGAAAAATATTTTGAGTCGTATAGAACGAATCTTTTAATTTTTAATCAGGTGTGTTATGTAGATGGGTCGTTTTCTAAATTTGTTAGGAAGCATTTCGGCTTTTTGTCAATCTGCCTAATTATTCAGTATATGTTTGAAAGGTTCAGAAAGTTGTTGAACAACTGCTCCTGGTAATTGGTCTGACTATTCTTGCTGCATGTGTTGTAGCATAATGGATAGGTATGTTAATTGTTGAACATCTTGTTTGCTCAGACATTTCACTTTGGCTGCCAGAAGGAACAGAGATGACCAAACTACAGATACTTGCAGAACTCAACTCGGCAAGTGGAAGATGTGAAGCATAAACATAATCCTTAGAGTTTCCATTATTTATTTTAATATTTAACGGATATTTGTAAGGTTTTCGTTTTCTCTGGCAATTCAACATTTTCAGCAGAGGATTCTTTCTTTAGTTCTTGCAACACATTTCTCAATCGGCCGAACAAAAAGCCTTCTTATATGGACAAAATCCAATAGCTTATAGCACTTTAGGATTTTGGCAACATTAAATTACCACCATTACATTGAAAATTGCCCACTTACACTGAGGGAAAGACGAACCAAACGACGAAACGCTTCTGACCAACAATTTTAAGCGAAAATAATCCGACCAAGATATCGTTGAAGACTATCGGACTATCTTTGTTTGTTCCGTCAATATTTCCAAAATAAAACACACACTTTCTTTTTCCTGAGCCTCTCGTAATTTTAAGAAAAATTTTAGGGAACTTGTTATTAAGTTTAAAAAACCCGTGAATTTACTACAAGAATACGGTATCGATGCCACAAACTAAGCTGCAAATAACCTCGAGTTAGGAAAGAACCAAGTTTACTTGAAGTTTAACTATTATAACTATAATATATAAGGGGCGAGAAGGGAAAAAGAGTGAGAGAGGTGCGAGAGAAGAAGATGAGAAAAAAGAGATAGAGAGCGAGCGAGCAATGATGGAGGAGGGGCAATAAGCATTAAACAAAGACTGTACCCCTGACTACGGAAAGTTTATTTGAATTTTGATATAATAAGGATTACCCATTTTCAGTAAGCATTAAAATTTTTACATTATTAATATTTGAAAAAATTAACAACAGTTGAATATTACAATGAAAGTTGCGGGAAATACAAATTGTCAAATGTTATTTAATTTTTTGTTTACAAATATTAAATATGATTTTTTTATTTGCCATTACTAGTTCGTTCGCCTTTGGTGAAACTGTGTAACATTGTTGATTTTAAATTTAAATTGTTTTGTTTCATTTAGTTGGTCCTTAAATTCAGAAAAGTTGTTTGATTTAGGCATGTATTTTTTAATCTCGTTTTAATTTCTCTGCCAATTTATCCTATATATTTAATATTACAATCATTACCGGTACGTAAACCACGCTTTTTTGACAAGTTGTCAACTTTTTACAAAAAGGTTTTGAGAAATGTTTATGAGCCAAATCAATCTAGCACCTTTATCGGTCCACGAACGAGAAGGATCTCAAGTTATGGGATATCTAAACGATGATGATGATTATTATGATGATACTAGGAAGAAGGGTTTATGCTCCACAGGCGCTGCAGCTCTTTGACTTATTGTACCTTGGGTTTTCTATATACCAAATGTGCATGTTTATGTAATCATATACGGACAGTTGTAAATAAAGTTTAAGCAACCATCTTTAATATTTCCAATGTAAAATTTATACTTGGCTGTAAAGAATCAAGTAATTGGAGGAATTCTTTTAGAATCTCTACATAAAATATCACATGTATATAGCGTTTATAAAAAAGAACAATTAAATTAATTTGTTATTTGGTATTAAAATTTTTTTCCAATGCGATCCTTGAATATTTCGTATAAAGTGGGTATAAAGAGGCTCCCCATTGGTAACCATTTCATTTTATAAATTTACTACTAAATTTACAACAATTAGATACTAAAAATATGTTTAAGAGGTTTACCATATTTTTTCCAAATTCGTTAAAAGTGTTTTTTTTTTGTTTATTTTAAGTTTTTGTCTATTAGTTCAGTAAATTCTTATAAAATACAGTTGTTAAGTATATTTATGCTCTTTTGTTGTTTTATCAATTCAAAGAGGTGTTAATGCCGAATTGATAAAGTACACGAATAGCTAAATGAGATCTGGATGAGAGGCGACAAGAGAGAAATCATGAAATGATTTAAGTTTTAAATTTGATTTTTAACACACTTGACCTTAAAAGCATCGCCCTCGCAGACAGAAGCAGGCTGCGTAATACAAAACACAAAACTGAGAAATCACTGTGCCCACACGACGCGAATGATGCCAGCCGGCACTCCATGACAATGGGACAATGAAAGAACGGGTTTTCATTATGATTTTCAAGTGCCAAATGAATATTCCTCCCACGGCTTTGTGTACGAAGAGTAAAAAGCAATGGGCAGGACATTAACCTTCGAATATGCTGGTCAAAGTTACAGACGTTCAACCTTGGCTTTTAAGTCCTACGTTTCACTTTCTCTGGGTTTGGGTTTATATCCGATTTCTCGACAATTTGTGTTTCACCGGCTTTTGCCTGTTTTTCTCTCAATTGTGTAATGTCACTGATGAAAATAAACGTATTTCCGGTTTCAATTCTTTATGCTTTAATAGAGAAATTGCACTTCAGCAACATTCAGATCGGTCAACGATGCTCTAGATATTTTTTTCTGGTTTCCTGACCCTACCATTTGCTCGTTTCTAATCATAAACGTTTTTCTTAATATATTATTTCTTACTTCTTTATACATATATAGTACATCTATTTTTCAATAAAACAATAAAGTTAAAATATTCGCAATAATTAATAACTTTAAATTGCACCGTAAAGAAGAAGAACGAAATAATCAATTATGGTCTAATAGAGTTCAATTCTCGGTCTCTAACCGTCGAAAATACAGACAGAGGGAGAAAGCTAGAAAGAACTATACTTGGAATACAAAGGAAATTAGATTATAACTGAGAAAAAGAAGGAAAACAATAGACACTGAAACAGAATGTACAATTTTTCTTTCTGTCAGTAAAAAAAAAAATAATAATAAAATAAAAATAAAAATAAAAATAAAATAAACTTAACGATACCAAGGTAAAAATAGAACTAAGGTTTATACAAATCAGCTAATAGTCAATGGAGTCAACTAATACAATGGAGACAATACATTGCAACCCGGTTTACCATGCTTTTTTAAAAATATTTAATTAATTAATGCCTTCAAAACAGAATGCGCTCACGGCATGTTCGTTGCCACATTGGAAAAGAACGACTTTTGCATAGCCTCGGTAAGCATAAGGTCCATAAAGCAAATCGATCAAGTTCTCATAAATGCAAGGTGTGATTATTTACGGAATATACGGAAATCATTAATACTATGACTTACAGTTTCTTCAGAAAAAGGTAGATTTCAGTTGAAGTCGGGGACATTGTTACATCGCGGTAATGAGATAGTAGGACCTATTGAACAAAGAAGCGACAAACCACGGAAATATCATAATATCAAGAAACAATTTGTAAGATTGGGCACGTGGCACACCCATGGAAGTGATTGAATATGGTCGAAACCGGATATTGTTTACTATATAAATCCATATTCCCGGAAATAGGATCAAAACCATGGTTCTCTGGAATTAATGGCAAGAAAGAATTTTTTGCCTCGATATTCCGGATTCGCTAAAACCACTGCATTTTAGGTGCATTCATGCATAAAATTAGCCATAGCTACTCCAACTGTGAGACGTGCGGCGAACCGGAAAACTAAGCATATCATTTTGACGTACCCAGAATACATATAGCAAACCAGCAATTTTTTCATAGGGCGTATATGCTGAGAACGTTTTAATGTCCGTTTAGCTAGGAAAACTTGCTTTCGACTGAAAATGTGGACATGTATAAATTTACAGACGCATTTTTGAAAAAATGTTATAGTGATATAGACTTTAGTGTCGTGGTATTACACTGTGGTAATAACATGTTAAACAGCTATGGGGTCACTATTTGGTATACCGCTGCCTATCATCCTCAGGCCAATCCGACGGAGAGAGTGAATCGCGTCATTAAGACAACGATGGCCTTCTACGTGAAAGGTAACCATCGCAGCTGGGATAAAGAACTACCAAGCTTGGTTTCGCACTCCAAACGGCCGTACACGAGGCAACTGGCTATACCACGGCATACCTAAACTTCGGCAGAGAGCTGAAAAGAAATGGAAAGGATTATCCTACTCTAGGTTCCGTAGACAACATTCCGGAGGTAAATCGAGGATCTCCTCTAGACCGTCTTTCCAAACTGTCATTGCTTTTTGACGAAGTCAAGGATCGATTGGCTAGGGCATACGAGAGATCTTCGAGGATTTATAATATTAGAAGACGCCCAACCAAATTTCAGCCAAGAGACATCGTATGGAAGAAGGAACATGTTCTGTCAGACGCGAGTAAGAACCTCTCCAGTAAGCTGGCACCCAAATTCATCAAATGTAAGATCGAGCGAATGATATCTAATCTTTCACGTCGAGGAATTGAAACCACAACCATCCCTTAAATAGTATCTTTTGTCTGCGATCAAAATTCCATCTTAGAAAACCAGAGGTTTTCTTCCCAGAGGTAAAAGGGGAAATGCTACGTTTGTAACACGTAACATGATATAATGCCACCTATATTAACAGGCGATGGGTGAATCAAAATTAAAGAGCCTAGGATAGGTCGAGACGGAGATCACTACGGCTTGGCCGGATCATAGAATCAGAAAGAAAAGAAATCAATTCCTTTCTATCAACGAAGGCGGTTGCGGACCCACTCATCTGCAGAAAAGGTGCTCCACACTCCCAGAAGCGGGGATTTAAAGGGATTGGAAAGGAAGCAGATCTGGACACTAGTTCGCAGGAAAATTTACTTTTAAGGAAGGTTTAGTTTTAAGGAAAGTTTGGTTTTAGATTTTAAGATTAATGTTGTAGTTTTCTATTGAAATAAATGTGTTTGTTTTTCTGTGTCCTTATGTAAATATTGTGTTCTTTTTTTTAAGCTAATTTTTTAAGGTTAGTGAATTTTCTTTGTTTTATTTTATTTTATTATTTTGTTTTCCTTTACGGTTCGCTGTTTCCGTGTATATAAACAGCGTGGCGCCCATTTTATTTATTTATTTTTAAAATTTAATATTAAGTAACCCCGCCCGTCTCCACGGAGCGAAGCCGGCAAATTATCGGCGTAAGAGTGTACTGCAAGCAATGCAATAAATAAAAAATAATATTAAAATTTTTGTACTGCTACTAGGCGAACTGATTTATGGTATATCCCGGTTGACGTGATATTAGCATCCATCATTAATATCTTCTACGTGAGTTTTGGAAAAAACAAAACACAAACGACTTTACTTTTAAAGATTTATAAAGAGGTCAATAATGCTCTCAAGCTGATATTATGAAGTATGGTGTCGAAATTGTATCTGTACAGGCCTACAATACCGGTTAATTTGAGATCTAATAAAAATCCATCAGCCCAATTAATTAATACTTTCTAATAATATATTATTTATTGCTCTTTAATCAGGCAAATTGTCCTTGTTCATATATCAACATGGCTAATTTTCGAAGGGCAAGAGAATGGAATTTTTCTTTTAATTGCCTACAGTGATTTTTTTATTTTAAAAACAATGCCAAGATTAATCAAACTTTAATAAATTGACTTGTAGGAAAAATGGTTTAAATGTAACCATTTTGAGCAACCGCAAGAGTGCCATGGTTTGAAAGTGATACATAATAAGGTTAATCCGATACTAATTTCTGTAAAATAATGGCGCGGTGCTACTTGTATAATTAAACGGTTAAATACCAAAATAAACGAAGAATCTCCTCAAAACTGATTCAGCCTTTCCACGCCGGAAATGCAGAATGCATGGAAAGCTTTTTGAATACTAATTAATTTTTATTTATGAATAAATTATATAAAATTTATTAATGTTTAAAAAAACCTCGACAATATCTGTTTTAGCCAAGTTGAAAAAAAAAATCCTGGGACTAATTTTTAAAGCTGATTTGGTAATAATGGTGTTTCTTTCGTTACGAAATATCTTTTTATTTATGACTTAGTATTAACTATATTTAAGTAGTTTTTCTTTCGGTTTATTACACCAAGGAAAAACCGTCCATTTTGGCATCCAATCATTTTGGGCTGCCCATCTTCGATGTTTTAATCTTCAGACAAGTTTGACAGTGTAGTTTTCTTTTTAAAATAAACAAATAGACAACACACACATGTTTGGGTTTGTACGGAAACCATTTTTGATATTGCTAAAAGACTGTAGCATAAAGAAGTTGTCTGTATTCAGTGGCGTTTAATCTCAGATGAAAAGCTTTAAATCAAGGAAAGGTTGCTACCGTGTGAATTATTAGTTTCCCGTTAAAGTTTGTAAATTACACTTCGATCGTAGATTGTTTTCATCAACGATTTTATGGCGTGCAATTTTCCACGGGTGGAATTTTAATTTTTCAATTACGAAAACTAGCAATCTGAAGGCAATCGACATTACAAACCGTGTGAAAACTATTTTTTCCTTCAATTTCCGCCAACTACCTTCAAATCGCGGTAGCGTTCATTTTTAAGGATGTATAACATTGAAATTATAAATTTCTTATATTGATGATGTATAGCCGGAAGGGTACCATTGTTTGGAATTAACGATGGAAGAAAAAATGAATTGAAATGGGCAGTTGTGTGATAAGGGTGTAGGAGAGGCAGGACGAAGTTTGCCGAACGGCTCTGTCGATGACCCAATATAAAACTCGTTCTCTTATCTGCGGTATGTACCCTCGCTGAATTGAAATGTAATAAAGTAAAAAATTGAGACAAAATCAAGGGGAAAGGGAAGAAAAAAGACCGGTGTGGGAAGTTCAGCGGAGGAGTCGGCCGTTTGATTTTAACTCTGGCAACAACAGACATAGTAGGCGGAAACAAAGAAACTGTCGGTGAAGGTGTGGCACTCTGACGTCACTCTACTCATGAAACAGTTGAGAGAAGAGTGGCATCGATTTTATTGTTTCGCAAGTTGAATAAATAAATAGATAAAGGACTATGGGAAAGGAAATCAACCCGGAACGACGTCTCTAGCATGTTTGTTTAGATGGATAACTGCATTTTCTCCAGACCGATGCTGATAAGACAATTCTTCTAAGAAAAGTTTTAAAAAGCGATAAGCCTTATAAAATGAAAACAAACAAAACGGTTCTGCTATACTTTGTTAGGATCCCACAGTACATAAACTATTAAGATAAAAACAAACAAAAATTTCCACTATTAGAAAACAATTCATTTAATGCGTTTAACCAGAGCAAAAAAAAAATAAAAAAATAGTACAATCAGATATTAGGTCATAGAAACATAGAAACTCCCAACTCATTCCCACCTTTCTTTTAATTTGTAAACTCTTCAGGGCTGAATTAGTTTACTATTTCTTCATCAGGTACTTATGTAGATGATTATACGTCCTCTATAATATCCTTGATAATAAACAAATAACATCAACGATTAAAATATTAAAATAATTTGGCCTTCCGAATTAAGAATTTGAAAAAGAAAATCAAAGCTTGGATGGCAATAGGATAAATTAGATTACGAGTGGAGGTTTGGAGTTAGAGCTTTATAGCACTCAGAAGAGATATAGCTAACCTAAAATAAAATGTTTGGATGTTACGGTGTGAAATGACCTTGGCCCTTAAAACGCACTTAAAAATTAATAATAATAATAAAATATCAAAAATACTAAAAACAATAATAAATAGATGGTGATTGATGAAAATGATGTCATTTTATTTATTAAATTAGCTACTTTAATGGAAAATAATTTATCTATTGTTTTTATTATTTTTGATATTTTAATTGTTGTTTCTATAAGTTATTTATTTAATATCAAGGATTTATACACATCTACAGAGGTACCTGATTAAGAAATAGTAAAGTAACGACGTAAAAAAAGTCGATTCATCTCTTAACAATATCACAGTTGCATCATGGCTTTCTCTCGAGAATTCATCAAGATTATGGTCTGGAAGAACTTTACAAATTGAAATCATTCGCTTTAAAATAAATTGTATTTGTTTTCGTTTTCAGAAATGTTTAAAAATATAGCATAAAGCGAATTGTAACATGCGCATAGAATTGTTAACATTTATTCATTTGGTCAATCCCGTCTTTTCCAACATTCATAATTTCATTTCAAACCAATTTCATAACCAAATTTTGGAAGTACTGATAATAGTGTACGTCGTTAATGATAAAGTATGAACAAAAATTTTGTCCTTTCAAAATAAATGGAAATGTTTTGGTGAATGTAGTTTTTTGTTCCATCAAAAATGTTTAAGGGAAAATTGTTTTTCATTCCCCTTATTAAAGTCAAAGCAAAAATAATTTTACCGGAAAAAAAAGTACCAATAGAAAAGGTGAAAAATGAAAATTGTTATTTTAAAATGGTAAACTGGATTGCGAACACAATATAAAAATGGTTTAGCTAAATTGGTTATTTAAAAAAAATACATACACATTATCAATCCTGTTCCAGAAATAAGAACAAACCGGCCTTACTTAATCAATTGGCGAAGTGAGAAATAAGCATAAAATAAGAGATTAGCTCACCCTGTTTTATCAAATGTTGCTTACACAGCACGAAAGAAATTCTCTAAAATCTATTCTTTTCAAAAACTAAAAGGTGTAATATTAACGCAAAGGTGCCTTGCATACGGTCGTTGCATGATACTTCGTTTTTTTTTTTTTTTTTTTAAGAATGCATTTCACCAAATAGGGGAGCATTAGGAAGATGTAAAGAAAAATATTAAAAACGCGATAAGAAATCGAATCCTTTTGAAATGGATAAGTGATGTCAGATATCTTGAAAATTATAGCGTTTGTTACAATGAATAAAAGTAGACGAATCTATCATGAGACTATACGCAAAAATTTAAATTAAAAAAACTGAAAATTTCACCAGAGTATCAACAATGCTAAATCACATTGAATAACACTACAAACTATAAGGTTTGAATAAAAGTGTTCAGGGAAAGTAGAATTGAAGAGAAATTTTTATAAAATCTATTTATCCCACGGGATGTAATGTAGGAAAACTTTTTAAATAGAATTTTTCTTTACTTTCCCTGAGTCTATTATAGACCTTAATATAAAAAAACCTATGACAATTATATCCTGATAATAACTGGCAAAATCCACTGCGCATATTTTTAAAGTTCAATGTCGGAAAAGGGTCAATGTCTTCACTTTTTATTTTATTTTTTAGTTTTAATTGAAGCATTGCTAAAATGAAAATGTCCAACATTCGTACAACAATGTCCAACAACCCAATAGAATAGAAATGTCAAAGGGCGAATGTCAAGTTAAAGCTAAAAAAGAACCCATTTAATTAACAGTTGCACTCCCAGACTTCAAATTCCAGGACTCGATTGAACAAAACTAATGAGAGAATTATCTAATAGTTGAAATTATCTTCTCGAACGGTATTTTCGTGCTATCATATTGCCGGTGATAAACTAATGGTCTGGCCGCGCTTCTGAAGCTCCATTAGACATGCAAACTTCCTCGACAGATTGGTTCAACATCCAGAGCGTACCTCCAAAATATCATTAAAACGTTTTATTAACAAGTTAAAATGGAGAGACTTCTTTATAAACTGGGTTTGAGCAACGCTTTTTCCACCCATTGGATTGTCGAAAGGCTATTTAATAATTATAAGATGATCTCTGTGTAAAATACAATTATTACAATAGACCAAAAGTAATTACAAACAACAGATTAATTTTAAAAAATGCAAACAGGATACCAGTTTGGAAGTTGCATTAACACTGCATTAATATCTTTTAGATGACGCACGATATCAAATAAACAATCAAGAAATTAAATTTAAGCGCTTTTTAATTTTTTAAAAGGTTTCGATTCGATAAATCTCGAACTGCTTATAGCCGGAATCTTATACTCTCGATTTTACGGTACAAAATTTTTAAAATTCTTACCGATAAAGAGGTTACAAGTTGTTAAAAATAAAGGTAAGTTCGTGATGTACTGTACTTTAGAAAACAACTGAAATATACCAATAGATACGACACACGAATACTTCGGACCTTCTGGTGAAGGTAACATGTCTTCTAACCAAGAAGTAAAAAGGGGTTAGACCGGTAGTATCCCAGAATGGTTGTATTGTTCCTCCTTGTTATTAGTAGTATATGTAAATGTTTTAATGAATGCGAATTTATATTAAGATGTATATTATGATGACATTCAAATATATATTGCTATAAGATATATGATATTATTAAAATAACTGATAAGAAACTAAAGTTAAGGAGAAATCTTGCGAGGAACACGGATTAAACACAAATGAAAATAAAACTAAGGCAATAATTATTGGCCTTCCAAAGTATCTTGGTATTTTAAAAGATAATAAAATCTCTACATTATTATTTACTGAGTTATATAATTATGAGTCAATTTATTATTATTATTATTATTTATTTATACAGTATAACACAAAGTGTATTTCATGTTGTTTTATTTTTTCTTTTATTGCATTAATACCTAAGCCTACTATATTAAATGGTAAAAGGTAAAAAGAGAAATGCACTTTAAAATGAACGGTGATCGCAAGAAGAAAGGACATGTCTCTTTAGCATTATATTTTCAGATATTTATTCAATAATGATAATAGAAGGTATGGCTGTTTACAAGATACTACATCGACCATACAAATTGATATCGTACGGTAAGTTTGTGCAATATGTCAAATATGTATAAACAACGTTTTATAATTTGAAGAATTTCATAGACACGCAAAACAAGCATGAGAATATTTTTCTACCATTTTATGGCCAGACGTCAAGGGGTTAATCTTCATAATCACCTACATCAGCCGCAAGCTGATTTTGGCATGTGAAACGGACTAGGTTCGATAATTAATTTTGTCCCCGGAAAAAACCAACGTCGTCTTACATGCAATGTCCGAGGACAAGACCCAAACGTTACGCCTACGGTGGGGAAATGATTTTGTAGGGTTTCTGCAAATTCAAGCAACCTATCCATGATATGGGATCTATTTCTGGTGGGAATAGGACGGATTGCAATTCCGTCAGTACTATCGAGCTTTGAACATTACAGCTTCTCGAGCAACCGCGGAGGAGAGAAAAATTTGCATTTTCCATTTTCATACGGTTGCCAGTATAAAACAAACGGCATTAACTTCTTTCTGTGGGCTTGGAGCTATTTCGTGACTGCCTACATGGTGTGTTTTTCACAACTCAGTTCAATGCCAACAGTTCCAAAAGGTTCACGTGAGGCGATCTAATTTGAATACCGTCGAGCCATGATTGGCTTTTGCCTTCTGGCTTGATTTTCCGTTTTTAAAACCAGCTTGCTAAACTTTGATTTAAAAATTCAAAATTAATAGTACACTGATAGATTAAATTAATGCCCCAGCCTTAAATTTTAAAGTATTTAGGTTAACTCATATTTTGCACGACAAAAATACATTTGGTTCTAAAAAAAGAAGGAAAAAAATCATTTAAAAAGAAAACGTATATTACCAAATTTAAGAAATGGAGTAAAGAACAGTAATGAGAAAATTTTGACCCCCTTAATACTGAGTATAGATAGCTACCTCTAGAACGAGCCTTCTTTGCATTTCTTGGAAAAGATTTCTACTAAAATTATAATAATAACACGTGTGAAAAGGAAATTTTGATATTATCTAAATGGAAAACACCAATTATTAAGTAAAGAACAACAATTAAATAAATATCAAATAAATAATAATGGAAAAAAAATTCCCCCCTTTAAGTCTGAGTATTATATAGAAAATGTTAATTAACTAATTCCAAAAAAATAAATTAATTTAAAAAGAACTTTTTGGCCCTCTTTAATACCGTGTATTTCCACCTCTGGGACCAGCCTTTGCATTCCTTGGAAATGATTTTGATAAAATAATAATAAGACATTTAAAAAGGATTTTTATTACCTAATTCTAAAACACAGGAAAGAACAAAAAATAAATAAATTATAAATAAAAAAATGTATAAAAAAAATTTGTGTACCCTTTACTACCGCGTATTGTACAGGAATTTTATTATCAGCTCAACTGGAAGGAATGGGTGGAAGATACTTCGTGCACTGGCACGTCGAGGAATTGAAACAACAACCACCCCATACTTCGTGCACTGGCACGTCGAGGAATTGAAACAACAACCACCCCCTTGAACAATATTTTTTCTCTGCGACCAAAATTCCGTCCCAGAAAACCAGAGGTTTTCTTCCCGGAGGTAAACGGGGAAATGTTACGTTCGAAACATAGTATGAGTATATTGTTGTTGTTTGGGTGGGGAAGTCTCCTGAATTTGAACCTAAACTAAAATGGCCAATCAAAATGAAGATAAGGATAGGCTTATGAGAGAGTAGAGGAGTGAATCGAAGAGAGGACAGTGAGAGGAGTCTCCTACGGAGATCCCTATGACCTGGCCGGATCATAGAAAATCATCAATTCCTTGATCAACGAAGGCGATCGCGGACCCAATCAACTTCAGAGAAGGTGCTCCACATTCCTAGAAGCGGGGATTTTCTATCGCCTAGAAAAAGAAGCATATCTAGGCACTGGTTCCCAGGAAGGTTTAGTTTTTAAGGAATGTTTATTTAGATTTTGAGATAGAAAATTTAGGTTCATTTAGTGTATAATTTTGTTAAAATATTACTTGTAGAGAATTAAGATTAATCGGTGCTTAATATTCTAGTTTCCGTTGGATTAAATGTGTTTTTGTTTCCTTATGTGAAGACCGCGTTCTTTTTTTAAAAAAAGTTAATTTTACTGTTATTGAATTTTCTTTGTTTTATTTTATTTTATTTTTTCGTTTCCGTGTATATAAACAGCGTGTGCCTATTTTTAAAAATTTAATATTAAGTTCATTATTCTTAATTCATTAAGTAACCCCCCACCCGTCTCCACGGAGCGCAGCCGGTGAATTCTCGGAATAAGAATCCAATACAATTCCAAGGAATTCTTCTCCATTCATCAAGAAGTGATGGCTCTAATTCTAGGGTGTTAGGACCTGGGTTTCGTCGTCGTACTCCTCGCTTAGGTTGGTCCAAACTGTGATCGATTGGATTCAAATCTGGATTCGACCAGCCCAGAACAAGCACCTAATGGCAACTGGCACTATATGCTCTTAGATTATGTCTTTTAAGTACTTTGCGAAGTTAGAGATCTTGTTTGCACGCCAATCGATTCAGTGCGTGCGTGCGAGAAAATACCAACCCAGAACATCAAGAACCACCATTGAATGCTACCTGACGTACCATACAGCATGAGTGTACCTTTCTCCTGAGCGTACCCCAATGGAATTACGTCCATCTGAGTATTTAAGGCCAACTCTCACCACATCTGTAATGAGGACTCGTCCTCAATCTTGTAATGTACAGCTCACAAGTCCCCGCGCGAATTGTAACCTAGCCATTCTAAGCTGGTAAGAAGAGGTCCACGAGTTGGGTGCCAGATCCTGATGTTATTTTCATTGAGCCTTCTTCTTACAGTCCTGGAAGAAATCGAAACGTTTGTCAAATTGTCTCAGCAAATTTCTTATCTCATTTGCCGTAATGCTGCAGTTTTGAAGAGCCTGATGACGAATGAATCGTTTATAGACCTAGATCGACCTTGTCCTCGCCATCTAGTGTGAAGCCCTGTTTCTCTTAAACGCCGAAGAACCATTACTATTGGGAAGTGATTTACTCTCGGTCTCCTGGCAACTTCGTGCTGGCTGTGAACTTCCTCTAATAATTGTATTATAACTGTCTTTCATGTCTTACTCAAATGCATGACTGGAGCCATTGAAAAAGGTTTAAGTATAAGAATAACATTAAAGATCAACAAAGAAAAAATATTAATGAAAGCGAACTTAGCAAAGCAAATTGGAAGAGCATAATTTACTTTTGTGCAAATGGCATTAATCAGTACCACGTGAACAAAGCATTATTTACTGTCTATTTTGACTAAGATTACTCCTAATTATCTGCAACTAATGTAAAAAGATAATATACAGGGTGAATTGCTACTCGTGCTACAAACTTCTCCAGTAGATAGATTCTTCACCCTAAAATGAACAAAAATGTTCATATTGTCCATGGTCCGATTCTCAACCATTTCAGAGTAATTTCGCTTTTTATCGATTTTGAAAGATATCACGTCCTGG
>CM077114.1:1173070-1189640 GCA_039619505.1 Cimex hemipterus | reverse complement strand
TTAGAATTAATTTCTAAATTTTTATATATATATATATATATATATATATATATAAAATTGGGAAAAAGGATGGCAATTGTGTTATCTAAAATATTTGGAATGCTGCCAGTAAGGACGAGCTTTTAGATTCCCAAGCAGGATCATCCACTGGTTTCTTTTAACGACTACCAATTAAAAAAAACTTGGATGTAGCTTCTGTTCAGCCTTAACGAAAGATGTTAAAAAAAATATAGATTTCACTATGAACCTTGCATACCGTTTCTTCTGTTTTATTTAGAAAATTCTTACGTTGTTTATTCAGTTTCTGCTGGCCGAAGTGTCAAGGCTTAAAATCACGAGTATACGTTTGAATTAATACACAGGACTATTTACTAAAGGGCGTCCTTGTGCAAATGGACTTATAAAACGATTCTATCTCTGATCTTGTATTTCAAAATCCAAATACAACTCAGAGGCCGGTGGATTATGTTGACCGCCGTTTGCCCATGTCATATGATTTTACCATTTTAAATTCTTCAATATTATGTCCAATGTTGAAGATAGTCGGATCGGCTGGAACGTTTCCAGCCAACGCCCAGGTTGTGGGTTCAGCTCGTGCGGAACTTGCACAAGTCAGTTTCACTTTTCCCAATCCCATCGGATAGAAGTCTTCGTCGACAAGAAAAGTCTCAATTTCACCGTTAATAACGATATTGAAATGGGCACAAAATATTTAACCCACAAACTCTTTAATTTCATTAAATCAGTATCTCAATTTCTCGTCAATTTCGTTAGACCAGAGGAACGAATCACTTTTATATTTCAATTAATTAAGTGATTGCAAAATCATATCTGATCATAAATCCAAGTCGCATTATGTTTACTATCTTGTTCAGCCGGATCAAAGGTCAAACATTACTTGATGTGTAATTATTAACAAAACATTTAAGAAATTTCAACAACCGAATAGATATAATAAGACACGTCCTAAGGCTAACGCGACAAATTCCAACAAATTCGAAATTAGAGTCAAAATACATGCCCACGACAATTGCATTTTAGAAATACAGATATTCCCTATCCCTGCCTTTGAATAAAAGTAGGTTGAAACTTGAATAAATAAATAAATATATATATATATATATTTATTTATTTATTTATTTAATACTTCGACCTTGATGTGTGTATTATAGTTTAGATTTGTTTGTCCTTTACGCTTCAGCGGTGAAAATGATTTACAAAATCTTTTTTCTCCACCGGCTGTCCTAGAACTTCCTACTTCTTTTTCTCGTTTATACAGTTCTTAAAACCCATCGACATTTTTATTATAAAACGCAAAAACAAAATACATATTTGGCTAAAGTGAAAGTATAAAAATAAATTTAGTTTTTTATATTAAAAAATGGAGAAGTTTGTAGGCTTACGTGCAGTGTTTACTGAAATCTCTTAACCATCAACAATACATGGAAAAAGTGGCATAGCATTTGTAATTTTGTGTGTGTTAATTTTTAAGGAGCATCCGAATGCTTGGTAATTTCAGTCCCGACCGCATGCGAAATACAACACACACTCAATACGCATTCACATAAATAAATACATTCACAACTTTGCTAATGTTGAAAACAAAAAACAAAACACAACATTGCATTCATTCTATTTAGTAGATGGATGACTCAATATTCCACCATCGATCTGCACACAATAACAAACTAATCTAATTGGGGGTCGATGGGGTTAATCCATATGTATAAAGCAATAAAAAATTCATTGGGATACTACCATCAGCACCTCCCTATTCACTCTAATAAATACAATCATTCATACAAAACCCAGAAACACAAAACTCTATTTTGAACGCGGCATACAATAAAAAATTGTGGATGGAGATGCTATTACACCATCAGCCCCTCCCCTATTCACTCTAATAAATACATTCACCCCTACGGAACACAGAACATCTCCCTAAAAATCGGACCAGAGGCCCTGAAACTCGCTACCGTGTCCGAGAACCATTCTTAAATCCGGCGAATTGCCTTTGTGTGTTATTATTGTTGTAGAAGAGTAATGACTTATGAATAAACATTACCCCTCAACGAATGTATCAGAGTGATTCGTGTCGAGTCAAAAGGAGGGTAATAAGTCCTAACTTTATATAGTCGACAGGCTGAAACTCCAAGTATTATGTGAGATTGGCAACGGTAGGCGTTTCTTTTCAGTGCAAGTTTCAAATTTATAAAGCACGGGTTCAACCGTTGTTAGTTAATAAATCGCCTTTTCGCATGGCCTTTTCTCTGTAAAAAAGGGCTGAGTGCACGAGACGTAGATCGTATCGGTATTTTATTAAAATATTTGCCTTTTTCTCTAGAACAATTTGTCTATCTAGTTATACTGAAACAATTATTGTGTGGATAAGAGAGGCTAAACGGTCACTCAGATCGAAAAGAGTGGTCCGCTCCGTTCCGGGATGAATCAGGTGGTGAATCGGCAAATGAGTCACGATTTCAATTCCGCACGGGTTTCAGGATGTTCGGAAATGAAGTCGTTAACGACGGGTTCAATTACGGCTCAAATAACAATCTAAGTCCTACCATTAACGTCATTGCTCTCGGGATGAAGGTGGATAAATAAAAAAATAAAAACGAATAAGAAACTAATTGACAAAAGAAATCTTAAGAAAAGTTCAAGGGCGAGGGAACATGATAACTCGATCCTGCTGACGTGCTGAGTTCTTCAACATCTAACCTCAACATCTATCACAGTCAAAACCTCAGCTCTCTTACTTAGTAGACTAATACAGTCTCATTCAGATCAATAGGAAAAAAACATAAATAAACATTAAACAATTATATAATTTGAAAGTAGGGTGAAAAGGATTTTTTGTTATTTGCCAACGAGCAACTCATGAAGAGGTCACGTTTGTTCCAGATTTCTTTCCAGAGTAACGACGCGATTTGAAATTTTCTCCTTCGACTTTCATTAAACAACCTTAATCGTCGTAACTTCAAAAAGAACATGAACGTAATTAAGCCACCTGCACTAATAATCCCATTTCAATTTCAAACCACCAGCCGTAAGCCTGGATTCTTCTCCACTTTTTTACAGAAAACTATGACACACCTCAGTTTATGATACTTTTTTACGGATTGGCGTGCGAATTTATTTGTTAAAAGAGGCGTTTCGTCATAGGGGCACCTTTTTAACCGATTAAACTAGACGAACGAATTATGAAGAAATTGTGTCTGAATAATTTAAACAAAATGCTACGGGCACTTTTAATACTCGTCTGCCCGGTTTCACAGGGTCCGTTTGTACTCGCTGTTTGTTCTCGGTTAGAGGCATTCAAACTTTTATCCTACCTCAGATTGTGTGTGTTGGCATTTTCACTACTGCCTACTATCCATCCTCCGACATTTTCTCGGGGGAAATAAGACAAAATGGCATCTTCTTGACTTTTTGGAAGTTCCACCGTGGTTATCACCACCACCAATACCTCAAAATATTTAAGCATTAAATCCCTTTAATTCTAAGTGGAAACTAATTGATAAAAACGTGGACCCTTTCAAAACGAGAACGTTTTAATTCTACAGACAGAAACTTGGAAAGTTCTAATTGAAAGAATGTGTTTATATTAATTGTTAATTATTACTTGACCCAGAAGCATTTACAATTTCTTTTAATATTGTACGAATTATGGTTCTCTCTGGTTCATCACAATACTTCAGTATCAGTTAACGACATGTGATCAATATTGGTCAAACCGTTAAAGCAATTAAAAACTACTTCTTTCTATCCTAAAAAACTAATTATTGAGTAAACAACAAAAAAATAAATAAAAATGAAAAAAAAATGTTTTGAACAAAAATTATTCAGTAAAGAACAACAAAATAAATAAATAAAAAGGTTTAAAAAAAGGTTTTTTCTTATTTGATACCGAGTATTTCCACCCCTGACATGAGACTTTGCATTCCTTGGAAAGGATTTCTTATAAAATAATAATAAGACTTTTAAAAAAGAAATTTGTATTACCTAAATCTAAAAACTAACTATTGCGTAAAGGTTAACAAAAATGAAAATAAAACGTTTTAGTCCCCAACTAAAGTCAACTTAAACTCAACTTGAGTGGTGCGTTAAATTTTTCCATTAGTGTACTTATGTATCATAAGAGAAAAGTTCAGATTGTGCAGGAAAATATTAGCTAGTCTGACAGTACAAATCTGATTGCAACCTGCAGCTTTATAGAACGTAGAACGATATCCCTTACGAAAGCACATTCTTTCTTTCCATAAATGCAGTTTGCATTGAGATTGTACCCCCTTTTCTCGAAATCCCGAAGAGAAAAAGGATTTATCAACGTCAGAGTTGCAAAGCCCGTTATGGGACAAAGGTCCCATCAAGCCATTTTCCCTTGAGTACGTGATGCAAGGAAATGGCTTTCAGCCTTCGTGGTTCATCAACCTGTTCAGACGTTCTCCGGGGAAGCGTAAAATGTTATTTTTTCATTCATTCATCGTTTCTGTTTAAATAAAATAAAAAGTGACCACAACAGGAAGAAAATGCGCCCTTTGAGGCTCGAATCCAAATTTGAAGCTTGGCCCAATTTTCTGGAAGATGTTTCGCCCAATAGATCATCTCGAAAAAGGACGGTAAGAGACGAATATCATTACTCCATACGACCGATTGTTTTTGCTTCAGACCAACTTTTACGGTAAATGGAGGTCTATCACGTCCTAGTCCTCATATGGAGACGAGACACATTTCAATTAATTTGATAAAGTAACCCGGGCGGATTGCGTTTTCTGCCTCTGGAACAGCAGCTGATAAAAACACGAAAATCAATAAGCCGCCATTTAAAACGAAATATACAAAATTCAGTACACCGTAATACGAGACCATTAATCATCTAATAATTAATTTATTTTAATACGCGATTAAACTATAGACAATTTCACACAATATTTCTAATACTATATAGTTACGCAGATGTAAGCTGTGAAATGTAAAGGTCATTCACGCCCGGACGGAGGGCACACGCACACGGTCATGGG
This sequence comes from Cimex hemipterus, assembly GCA_039619505.1. Lineage (NCBI taxonomy): Eukaryota > Metazoa > Arthropoda > Insecta > Hemiptera > Cimicidae > Cimex > Cimex hemipterus. The sequence continues at coordinate 1,184,616 of CM077114.1, read as the reverse complement.
GTCACGATTGTAAGTCACATTTTTTTCCTTTTTCTAGGTTTAAAAATACCCAAACGATATATTTTTATAATTTTTATTAAATTATTTGAAGGCGACCTTTCGGACCGTGGTAAACTTCGAAAAGTTCGTGGTTGATCCGATTTAAACCGTTGCGGGTTTTAAAATACGATGAAAAATTTCAAATTGAAAGATTTCCTATATTGAAAGACCACAATCGAAATCGATAGCCTATTCAAATACTGAAGTACAACTTTCTTCGAAGAAATTGCTCTCTTGTCTTCTTAACTTTCTACACTGTGACTATCAACATTCACTCTCATTACGTTCTACTTGAAGTTTGAACAAGCGGACAATCTTATAACTTAAAAAAAAAGTTTAATCCCTCAACGTCACAACATATGACCTATATTTTCACTCCTTGTCCTAGCATATACAATGAACCTGTTGCTCTATCCGACAAAGTCAACTATTTAGGGCTTACATTTGATGGAAGACTAACTTGGGGACCACACACACGATTAAAAAACAGACACTCCACAAACGTTTTAAATTGTTTCATTACCTACTCAACCGGCAATCAAAATTACCATTAAAATCAAAACATTCGATATACACATACCACTCAAACCTATTCAGATGTAGGGGTGCCAAGTTTATGGATCGGCCAAATTTTCCAATATCTAAAGATTACATACTTTTTAATCCAAAATCTTAAGACTAACTGTATCTTCCCTGTTTTACACACACTTTTAACCATCAAAACCTATTATACCTATATTCATAGTAAATTACGAAGTTACACTAACACATAAATGAGATTACCCCATTCCCCACAATTACCACGTAAACGTCTGAAAAGAATACGGATAAGAAACCTCTTAAATTATTAATATCATTTTATTAATCCAGAGCGGCTGGCAATGAATAAATTTCTCCATAACACCCGTACTGCGTCAAGCATAAATTATCAAATCTGCTGATTGTATGTAATAAATGAACAGTTGGACATAATAATCAAATAAATGAAATTAAAAAAAGTATATTGCACAGTATCCCACAATTAATATCAACTTTATGGGAGATACCAATATTGTTAAATTTTTAATAACGAGTTACCTAAGTTTTGTATATAATTACGTTTTAAAAACTGTTAAAAGCCGCTGACTAGACATGTTGATAGAAAAAGAACATCTTGGTTAATTTTATTGTCTTTTCACTTATTTAATATAAAATTTAATCAGTTTATCGTGTTATCCATTTACAGTAGTATAGCAATAAAAATATCTCCCTGCCATACTGGATCGAGAAATGATCGTTTTTACTAAAATAATAGATAATAAATATATATCTGGTGGCCTTGGCTTTTTAGAATATCCTTTCAATCGGGAAATACGTATACCAGTGGTAATGCCGTCAGAACAAACCGACAAGGCACCGAACATAGATTTCATTTTCTTGGATTTTTTAATGTAAAAAGCTTCACGCGGTCTGTTCCTTGTGCTTTAATGATTTCTAAAATTGTCATTGATATCGTTCATTCTATTCGGTCAATTGGAATGACAGATGTTCATCCAATTCTGGACGATAAGCCGTTTTCTCTTAATTTCTTAAGTACTTTTAAGTTTGCATAGTAGGGCAATCTGTGCCACCAAGGTTTGTAACACCAACGCCCGAAAAACCTGTTCCCTGAGCAATTTTTAATAATTCATTTATTAGGTGGCTAAAAGGAGGAGAATGTTTATCCCGTTGAAGTCCAAGGCATAAATAAATTGAGATTTAATGCTGCACAAAATGAAAGAGGGTCTCTTTAAGAAGTGAAATTATAAATTCCAAGCTTCCATTTAGATTTTGAATATTTTTATACTCTTGTCTAACAATCCTACAATATTTGTACTTTCAAAAATCAAAGAGATTCTTGACAAACTTGTCTGCTTGTTTCTTTCAGTTCAAACAAACTTGAACAATGTTTTTTATTTATCAATGAAAACGATAAGGTTCATCGAGTCGTAAGGTCGATAAACTTTAACCACGCGTTTCCTCTAGAATTTACTGCTTGTTCTAATAAGTTTAAAGTTAAATTTCCTCGCACAACAAAGTACGAACGAATTTTTAACCACAAATTAATACTGGCTTCTGACTCAACACTTGACATTTCTGTATATGAAACGATTATTAACTATTTAGCTTTTAACAATAAACTAATTTTTTTAAATATAGAAAAGAAGAACATAATTCATCTTGATTATACTATAATTATAGCACAGTGCAATCTTTAACTAATAAAATTAATTAGTCAATTATTTCTAAACGAAATTTATAAAAAGATAGTTCCAAAAAGCAAACATTTAATGCTTCAAACATCACGGTATTTAAACAATGTATCAAAATTTAATTAATTATATTTAATATAATGCAATAATATACATATTGTCTTTAACTATTGTACGCGCTAGACAATTTTGTAAACTCATATGTTATTGAACTCTTTTTGATCGAATAACATTTAGAAATTTTCAGTTAGAAAAAATTTGTAAGACATATCAGTTTCGTCCGCCTATGCTCGCTGTTTGGATGTCATTAATGGCTCGTTATAGATAAATATTTATTGCCCTTATCGTCCTTTATTATTCCGGACGTTGACCTAAACAATATCAAACAATGGACACAGGCCCAAGTGATCCAAAACACAAAGCCCACCTGTCAAAACTTTAAAAATGGTCATACATGTTTCTTCAGATGCGATCAATTATCCATTCAAACACACCCCTTGATTCAGTTAAAAAAAGTGGAATTATAAGCTTTAAAATCGACTAAAAAATTGATTAGAGAGAAATCTTAGGACACAGAAATATTAAAATATACTTTTAGCAGACCAGGGGCACTGTCAACAGAAGTAAATCTTGCGTTAGATTAATTTAAATAGTTCCTTGAAAAATGAATACTAAAAAAATTCCTCTAAACCTTGAAGGTTTAATTATGTGGACATAATGATATAGTAAACAGAACTGCTGTTTTAAACAGTGGAATTTTTATTGATGCAAGTGGAAATATTTAGACAATTAACTATCTCACTAAACAGTAGAGGAAAATTTAGAGGATGGAACAAAGAAGGTAAAATCTTGAGACTTAAACCTCTCAAATCTGGCATTTAAAGATTTTTCGACTTCGATACAAACGGTAAAAGAAAACTACAGTTAGATTAATTCTAAATCATTTTCTGAATAACTAAGACATTTAGGAGATATAAATAAGTCCCGATAATCTTAAGGTTAAATCGTACTGACAGCATGCCTAACTTCTTATTGAACCAAAACATCAAAAAAGTTTTGAAAAAATCAACAATCTGGATATATTTTGAATGGACTAAATGTGACTAACATATTTTCAAGTAATCCGCACATCTTCCAAGACTAAACAACCCAATTCAGAAGACTGGAAAGAACAGATCTACAGTAAAACCCATTGATTTTAGACAATTGAAGTTTCCTATTACTATTGAACATATTTAAATTAAAAAACAACCCAACAAAGAAAAGTTAGGGATTGAAGATATCAAAACCTTAAATAATCGTCTTGGAAATATGTAAAGCATCTTGTATTCTTTAGTTAGTCATATTTTTTATTTAACCAAATTTTGTATATTTTACAACGTAAATATGAGAAATAATTCTAGACCATTGAAAGTTTAATTAAATGGGCGCACTTACAATAAAACAGTTACATTCAAGTGATAATTTGGAAGTAAAAAGACTACACGAGTTTATCTAACAAGCTCAATTGTTACTCTTAAGAATGTTCAATTTAAATTATAACCCAACGAACCTTTGGTGTAAAGACATGCGTATGAGACAAAAATTATTTTAAAAAAAATCATTATATAATCATAAGTCAATAGTCAATAGTTAAACAGGTTGTTTTAGACAATAAAAATTTCAATTTCTTTTCTATCATTATTCCAACTAAAATTTAGCCTAACAACGATTTCCTTTGGGTATACAAAGGTAGATGAGCACGATAAAATCTTGAATATTCATCTTGAGAAAGTGTGAAGCCATTCTAATTTAATATTATAATATTGTTTCCTTAGCCAAAATCTTATATTTTATGTAAATATGAAAAATAATTCCAGTCCCTTAGATGTTTACTTATACGGACACACTCCACAAAACAGTTTTGCAAAAGCCAAAGGTAAATCAGAATTAAAACGATACGATTTTGCCATTAAAAAGCTCAATCGTCGCTCTAAAAAATTAAAGTTTAGCTGACCAATTTTTTCTTTGGGCACAAAAAGTTAAGGGTTTATTGATTTATGTAAGGCAACATCTCAAAATTTGCCTTAACAACCCGACTTTCCACGTTTTACATTTTTTGTTTACATTTAGATAGTTTGCTTGGTGGAAATATAAAAATTTTCCTTATTTTACATGAAAGAAAATACTAATATGTTTGTGATTTAATTTGTACACAAAACCATACAAAGGCAACGTTTTAATTAAAAGAAAAAATTCTACTGGTTTTAAACTATTAAAAATTCAATTTTTATTCCTCATGTTTAAACTCAAATATAACCCAACAAAAAATTCTCTGCGACGGAAAAGATTATTTTATTTATAAATTTTGTTAATAAATAAAAGTACAACATTTCAATATTGGTTTTAAAATAGTGTAAGTTTTGTCAAACTACGAATAATTATATGGGTCATCTAGTCAAAATGTACTAAATGTTGGACTAATCCGATATAAGTAGAACGGCGTGTACAAAATGTTCCCTAAAGTCACAATTTTCGGTTACAACTGCAATGCCGATAAGCTGAAATGTAAAAAATAAAATTTAACATTTATATTCTCAAGCATTAAATAATGACCCAACAAAGGCTTCTTTAGACTCAAAAAACCTTAAGGATTGGTTCATCAAGGAAGAAAATATGCCAAATAATCTACTTTAAAATTGTAAATTCTTATCAAATTTGGAATAATTACATTGTTTACATAGTCAAATGCCCTAAATAGTTGATTACATTGGCCAAAGTAAAACTTTATGTACAAAAGTTACTTTTCACAGCTGATAAACCTATGGATTTTAGGTAGTCAAAATTAAAAATTCTTGCACTTAAGCATATTGTATACATTAAAGTATGGCAAAAAATGGATTATTCCGTCAAAGAAGAGTTAAAGATTAATACTCATGAATCATGAATAAAAATCATATTTATCTTAAAAATATTACGATCCTTCCAGATTTTGAGAAATTTTTATTCAAAATGTCTTCAAATTTTGAATATTTTTGTCGGATAAGACTTGTGTATAAAATTTATTCTCATGTCAGAATTAATAAATTGAATTAAAATAAAATTTCTTTGGGCCCAGAAAAATTAAGGGATGATTGATTTATTGATCGGTAGAGATTAATAAAGACGGCAATAACTTTATATTGATCATGAAAGTGTATAAATTCTGTCAAATTTTATGTAGTTTTATTGTTGGCAAAAAATATCTTTAACTTCTTAAATATTTAGGTCGTCGTAAAATTGTGTAGAAAATTATAAACAACAATGACAATTTATTTTAAATTGAGAAGTTATATGGTTTAAATAGTAAAATTCAACAATTAGTACTTTTAAAAATATACAGATTGATCCTTATGTATAAAATTTATTATGTTACATTGAAATGAAAAAATTGTTCATTGGGCAGTGAAAAAATAAGAATTGATTGACAACGCCGGCAATTTTTAAATTGAAAATCTGCTATACGGGTTTAAACTAGTAAAATTACACTCTCTTAAGCATATAAAAATTAAAGTTTAAGCCAAAAAAAAGGGTTCTTTGTGCATAAAAAATAAGGTTGAATTATTGATTGATTAGTAAGACACTGATAAATCAATAATAGCCTATATCAATGATGGGTTTTAGAGGTCTTGTGTAGATGAAGAGGAAGAACGTGGTATTTCTTAATATTTTGACAGAAAGTTAATGTGGATTTGATCTTTAAATTTTTCTGCTGGCATGAAAGAATGTTCGTAGGTATCGAGGAGTGTTGATCGATCCTTTTGCCGTCCTTGGCTCTGCTCGGAAGATCCTTGCAATTAAGGAGTCGCGGGCCTCACGAAGCCCCCAGGCCGGCGGAGGTAAGATCTCGGTAGTTTTCTTCCACTGAAACCCGGAAATCGGCCGAAATTTCATCCCAAATCCCCGGACCTATTTGATATCCACATCGGACTCGGGTTTTTTTATTCGGCCGTGCGTCATTGCTGCAAGCCAGGCCAGTCGAAAGAGGGGAGGCGGTCAGATGGTCGCCAAGCCAGGAACGGGAGTGGTTTAATTATTAATTTTTATGTATAACAAAATTGTTAACAAATATGGAAATAGATAAAGTGTTGGACAAATCAAACAATTTCCATCGATAACGAGAAAAATGGAATTATCCAAGAACTTCGAAAAAAAATATATTTCTACTTATCAAAATATAATAAATAGATACGAACAAGAAATATATGGTTACTTGTCAACAGAAGAGCAATAAAAAATCCATCTGCCTTATTGATTTTTTAAATTAAACACTAATTATTCCAAAAATTCAACATATTGCTTTACAAGAATATTGTTTAAAATAATATTAATTGTTTCAATGTAAACGTTTCTTGGATCTGAAGTAGTACCATCTCTAAGTAGAACTTACTGGTCGTATATCATACAGGTAGCTGCCATTTGGAAAAGGCGTTGCACCTTTGGGGCTTCTATTGAGGCGGCTCACTGCAGATCAACTCCAGATCCTTGGAGAATCGTGTAATCGGATGGCACTGGGAATTAGTCACATATCACAGACAATCGGACACCCTCGAGTCGTCGTTTTACCAAATAAACTGATGGAAGCTGGTTCCAAAACAGTGGAATTAAAGAGAGGGTAAAGCACTCTTGTCCTACCTGTGGTGGGGTCTCGACTTCTCCTAAGGTGGGGAGTTTTAGCCCGATCTAGCCTAGGTATTTTTCTTCGTCGGTGCCATTCCTATTTCTTTGTCCTTTTGACTTCTTTTATCTATCCTATTGGGTAGATAAAGCAAAAAGAACGATTGCGTAAACAGATTTTTACTAGTACTGGATGAGGATGAAAAACTGTCTGGTCAGGTCAATTCGTGCAAATCAGCTATGCTCATATGCTACTACTAGTGCTTGCACGATCTAGGAACTTCATAAATTTGTACTCCAAAAAATGCTTAAATATTGATTCAATAAATTAACAATAAAAGCTGATCTATCGACGTAAAGAACCTATTAAAGTTACCTAGATATCAGCACAAAAAAGAACAACAACATAACACTCTCAATTAAGACCATAAAGTTCATTTAAAATATCAAGTTAATGTAACAAAACGTATTGTGAGAGTAATAGAGTTAAGTAATGGACTATTTTGTACAATGACTTCGGGAAAACATGATGAGTACCATTCATACATCCAATTTTATAAATTACACTGTATATGTAAGGTCTTGCTTGAGATGAAAAAGTTAGTGTCACGAGTTGGATTCGAACCTACGACCTTTGGCTATTGGTGGATTCGAATCCAGCACGTGACTAATTTTTTCATATCAAGTATTACTTTACATAAAAAGAAATTATTCTTTTTATTGAAATAATTAATATGGTCAATTAAACACTAAACACAGCTGTATTTATAAATATCCTTCTCGCGTTTGAATGTGTTTAGCTGGATGTAAATAGCCAACAAATCTGATGAAGTTCTGTGTAATGATGAGTTGGATATTTTTCAAAAGGAGTTGATTACCCTTTGCCAGAAGCCTTATATTCTCATAAATAATAAATAGAAGGACTTATTAAGAATCCAATTTTTCGACTTGAAATCCAAAGAGGTGGTTTTGACAGTAATTTTAATAAATAAAGTCAAACAACTTTTCGATACAAATCTGTACTTGTCAATGCCACTCGTTTCGGAAAAATGTAAGCAACGGCGAATTTATCAATTCAGTTACTAACAATGTAAATATTTTTCTCTAAGACTATCCATAATATATTTGATCTTGTCTTGGCTTCTTTTTATAATTTTTACGAAAACTAACGAAAGTTGAAAAACAAACGACCTGGAGCAAAAAAAAACAACAATGTCAATTACAATTACTTCTAATCAAATCGAAACCATATTTTACACTTAATTTAATATTTGAAAATAATGAAATTTAACGACCTCTGAAGTGTTACAGATTAGCTGTGCCTCAACTTCACAATTTTATTTAAAGTTCTTCACGGAATGAAGATGATTCAATTTCAAATTCAAACATTTTGAACAAATGAACGGTTGGATTCAAAAGATAAACATTTATTCCTGACACCCAAGTAGAAATGCAAAACAAAAAAATAATACACAACTATGAAAAATGTTTATGTTTAGAGCATATCTCATTTACAGTCGTACAGTATTTACAGTCGTACTGATAGGGTGTAAATATATCAATATTTTGTCATGCTTGTATCTGTCAAGAAGAACAGAAATATAGTTGGAAAATGTTCTAATTTAGATAGAATTTAGACCATTTAAAATTAACTACCATGTTTTATTCAATACATATGTTTTTAAGATAGCAGTTCACATTATCATTAAAAAACAACTTGTACTTATTATAAATGATGCTTTCTCTTCTGAACGTTAAAAAATTCATGTAAATTGTTTTTTGTACATTGCTTTTCACTATTAAAGTATTTATTAATTATATTTAGACACAAAAAAACATGATGACAAGCTATAAACCATGGATTAAACGCTTTCAAAAGATGGTTATACAAGTTGGCACAATTTTCGTTTCAAACGATATTGTCCTATATTTTATAAATATTTTTTACAGGTCATTTTTTGTTTTTAACAGGTCTCACTATCAAATACAAAAATTCTTGTACTATCTAACAAAAGAAACTACATGGGTTTTCGTTGAGATAAAATTGTTGTTACTAAAATTTTCAAAATAGAACCACCTGTTGTAAACATTAGAAAATATCAAGATCGATATTGGTGTTATCATTTTTGTCCCATTTTTTCTCACCCATTGAAAATCCGCAAAATCAGTTGTATCGGTTCTTATTTCAATCTGACAAGGCCTCTGTGAGTGTCGATAATACTAAAATAGCGGATTAAGTATTTTTAAAAACATCAAAAACTTTTTAATCAAGGATACGTGTAAAGCGATTTAATCAAAAATGAATTATGAGCTTTGTTTTGGCAAGAAACATATGTTTTTAGACAACACGTGCCAAGGTTTGGTACATAAATTTTGACTTTTCCCATTCTTCTAAAATATAACGAGGAGTTAAGATAAAATTCGACAGACGGGAAGGTAAAAAGAGGTGTTATTTTTTTGCATATGCTAGTTTTCGCGCTAGTATGTAGGAAATATCGTACAGGAAACCGAAACATTTCGAACTTTTCTCAGGGGCGGTTAGGGATTAAATTAGTCAATAATGCTGACATCAAATGGGCTTTTTGTTAAATTGAACAACACCCTTATTCCACGAAATTGAACAACTGTATTTGTAAATAAATAAGTGGGCATATGATCCAAACAGAAAATTCGAGCCTGCCTTTCCAGTAGTAGCTTTAACAAGCGAAACGGATTGTTATAAATTACAATACGATGAATATTTAATAGGAAAAAGTATTTATTGTTTATCGACTGACAATAGAGAAATAATTTAATTTTAAGTCGCCCTAACTCTCCAGATTATACAAGCGTCCTGTCTTATTTGATTTAGATTTTTCCTTCAGTTGTACAACATAATTTGATTTTACATGTACATTTTATACATTTGTCCAGAAGACGAATTATTAATACAGTAATAAAAATAATAATATACAGCGAAATATTTATACAGTAATAATAATAATTTAATTATTAATACAGTAATACAGTTTAAACCCCTTTCTATAAAAAAGTCTTAGTCATGTGAAACTTGTTTTACGCAAAAATAAAGTGATATTTTATTGTTAAGTCTGGCGAACTGTTTGAAAATCGTTGTTACAGTATCGTTGACAATGATAAAAATAGCACAACTGATAGTAGTCATAATTGAACTTTGACGGTTACAATTAGTAGTGAGGACGTCGTCTGTCGTTTTATTTTTTCGTCCTTTATTCGCATATCTTCGGAGTATAAAGAGTGGTGCTATTCTTGTGGTGTCATATGGATTTCGTGTGAAAGCATTGTCACAAAACCAATATGACACCACAAGTCTAAGCACCACATTTTATGCACTGAAGATGACCCGTATAGCGGTCGAAAGATCGGCAAAAAAAAAAAGCTGTTTCTCTAAACAACCTCATTCTTGACCGTTCCTCAAGACTTCAACAAATTATGAAACAACCGGTCACTAAGAAACACATATTTCAAGAGTATTTTGTTTTTATTTATTAAAATGGAATGAAGAGAACTTATTTTTCACTTTATATCTGACGACAACCCAGGAAAAGTATTAGTAGAAAATTACTAATTGCTATTAACCGTTCAATATGGAAGACCTATTAGAAGAAAATTCAATTGACCCAGTTGGTACCCGTGTAAAAGCTTAATAGGAAAATTAACAAAGACCGCCTTGAAATCGAAAGTCAAAGGTCTTTAGAATGGCAAAGACGATGGGCCTGAGGGGGAAAACGTGAATTTCTCAACATACCCAAAGGCACGTGGCCAGCTCGTTTGAGCAAAATTGTTCATTAATAATTATACAAAATAGACACAACATGACTCGTCAGTATTGGTAACTCAACGGTGACTGATTAGAACGAATAATCCATAGACAATGCGGGATGTTGTGTAAGTCAATCCTTTAAAGAAGATAGTGCTTGGCACTTAGTGTTGTTCGTTTTAACATGGAAACTAATGAAAATGCGAAAACTAATCGAAACATTTGTATTTATTTAACAACTTTAAAATATTAAGTTTTAAATTATTAAGCTGTAAGTCCAATGGAAACAAAAGTTTTTTTCCTCCCAACGGATTATATCTGAAGAGGTGTTACTGTGAAGTTTTTTTAAGTCACTTATTATTTTCCCTGTTCTTTCCTACATCGCTTGACTATTCACTAACTCTATCAGATTACCTTTATAGAGATATAAAGGGTAAAGATTTACAATTATTGAGGGGAGTGCACTTTCTTGGATTCCTCTTCGCTTATGTCTCGGATTTAGATTATTTAATTATTTACTATCAATACCAACAAAACAGTATTTGCTAGATCTGGGCACTCTGTTGAAAATAAAAAATATTTACGTTAGTGATGGTATTGCTTGTGTAAAAAATTTTAATTACTTAGGTCTTTCGTTTTCATCTTCAGGTAAATTCTCACAAGTTAGTACGTATTTTTTGAGTAAAAGTAGTATAGAGCCTACTTAGTGGTGTGGGTCATTAAAATCGTACAAAAGTTATAAGTGGGATTTAAAGTGCATTTTGTACGGTACTAACTATAATCAAGAATCAGTACTTAAATTAAGAGGCGAACAACTAATAAGGTTAGTGAAATATTATTTAATATGGGTAATTATTACTAAT
>CM077114.1:1154676-1172670 GCA_039619505.1 Cimex hemipterus | reverse complement strand
CTCTCTCTCTCTCTCTCTCTCTCTCTCTCTCTCTCTCTCTCTCTCCCCTCCCTCAACAAGTAAGTTGTTATATCAATGTCATGAACTTTCAAATAAAAGTTAAATGTTCAAAAAAATTAGTTGAAATGACGTCATTTTGAAACCATTAAATTTTCTATCGGTCACTTTATCCGCTGAAATTATCTTACCTCACAACATATACTATAGTTGTTGGTTCAAATTTAGTACGTCTACTGTATAATTTTTAAAATGAATTCATATCTGGAGGTGCTTTAGGTCTTTCAACGTTATGTTGTTCCTTTATGGTTTTCATCTCTCAGTCGATTTCGACCAACCGTACTGCAACGATATGAATAAATAAATTATGCATGAAGAAGGTTAATAAACATGAACTTTAAAAAATAATATAACTAAACAAATTCTAAAAATTTATATTTTTTATTTAGATCTTAATTGATTAATTTCAAATGACGTTATTATTTAAATTATGAGATAAAACTTTGCTCTTGGTTCGTACCTTCGACAATATAATCAATTAATCTCAAATAGTTTAGAAAATTTGAGAATGAAATTTCGTAAAAAACTGAAAAATCGTACATTTACTAAAGTACATACTGTAATCACTATTATACAGTTAAGTAGTTATAATTTAAGCTATTTTTATTTTGTTTTCAATTATTAAAAAATTATGCCAAACTCTAAATGATACATTTGAATAGAAATAGAGGCTCTAACATTTTAATTATAATTAAACGCTTTGACCGTAACTTCACACGGCTATATGATTTTATGCTTTCTGAAAAAATGGGCATCTACAATTCTGCAGAAATTTGCATTTATATCAGTATCAAGTTGTGTGTTGCGTGTGGTCTTTAGACCTCCTTTTTATATTCATTGTGCGATTATTGTTATTGTCGTCTTGCGTCGGTTTAAATATAATTCTTAACCCCCATGTAAAACTTTCAAAACAAGAGACTATTTATTCAATGTTGGTCACCATTGCGATGACTGGTCGATCGCCGATTTCCTAATTCAGATCCCGAACTTTTCCTCACTGAAAAGTACGGCAAAATAATTCCTCATTCCGTCAACTTTCTTTCAATTCGGTTTTAACAGGGTTTTAACTTTTCTAATTCATCTCAAATCCGAATCAGACTCGGCGTGTTTTCATCGGAAATCGTTTAGTCACAAAGGCTCAACTCTGTGGGCTCGAATCGTTTCAGAAATTTGAATATTTTTATTTTAAAAGGCCTATTTTTATCCAAAGGTCCTTTTGTAAATAATTCAGGACACTCACTAATTTTTTTTCTTACTTGTTTTGATAAGATTAAACAATGCGGCCTCTGCCTTGAATACTTATCATGGCCCTCGCGGATTTGAAAGTCAACGCTTCCAAACCTGACGTGCACTTACAAGGGAAATCGTGTTGCCTCTAAATAACGATTAGTACAAAAAAAAGGCGATAAGTTACAAAATAAATTCTTAATTAAAGTTCAAGTTTATAACGTTACAAGGCCAAGATTTTTAATTCCTAATATCCAAGTATTAGAAAAATTTAGTTCGAAGTATCGTAATTAAATGGGTGAAAATTTACCAGTTCCAGAGGAGGTTTCTAAAGTGGAATAAGTAAAGAATTCGACGAAATCTAGTAATCTAACATGGGATCGTCCATGTTTCCGAAACAGAGACAACTGACTTTATTGACTAATTGGCTCTACGAGTCAATTTGTTTATGGGTAGAATATCAAAGTATCAAATCAATTTTACCAAATGATCTAATTTACAAATGCAGGTTTTATCAAACTTATTTCTATTTCACTTATTTTCATTCCTACTTATGTATTTCTATTTCGTTTTGTTTTACTAAGGGCATAACATTTAAATCCAAAACACTAAACACAGTTCGAGCTCTGTTTATTTAAATTAAAGTAATTAGTATGCCTACTGCCATCCTGGGAATTGCTGTACTGAGTTCCTGAGGATTGGAACAAAATGTGCAAATAAAATATATAATACCAGAAGCTGCGTGAGTCATTCACGTTTTTGTGAAATCGGATGAACAATTAAATGCAAACACGAATATTAGATATAGATTAGAATATAGAAAATACATTTTTTTTAATAAATACGATCTATTCGATGTTAGAATAAACGAAAGGTTGATTTTTTACTTTATTTTGGAGGTACAAAACAAAAATAAAGAAACACGTAACAACATAGCACCACTTTTTGGTGTTATAAGTAGAATAGAAATGTCAATTAATTGATTAATATAGTTTCAAATCTCTCTCTCCCTCTCCCTTTCCCACTCCCTCTCGCTCCCTTTCCCTTTCCCACTCCCTCACTCTTTCCCACTCCCTCTCACGCCCTTTCCCACACTCACTCTCGCTCCCTCTCACACTCCCTCTCCCTCTCGCTCCCTCCATACCTACCTACCAACCTACCCCCCTCCCTCGATGTCCTCGCCATCTTGTGTGAAGCCCTGTTTTTCTCAAGCGCCGAAACAGTGGATTGTGGATTGGAAAGTGATGGGTTGGCTGTGTACTTCCTCTAATAATGTTACCCCTAATGTCGTACCTACTCAAATGCATGACTGGAGCCATTGAAAATTTATATATGTTTCTCTATCTCTATAAAAAGGGAAACAACAACCTATACTGGTGGAAAAAATGTCTTCTTTTTAAAGATTATATTTCCCTTAAGAGCTCATATATTCATTAATATTAAACACGCCTATGCTAGGGCAGACGGCAAACAGAATAAGCGGGATCAATTAAGACCATATAGTATAGAAAAAAAGCAACATTTGAAACTCTTAAATACTTACTGTGAGTAGGAACTATCCTTTTGGAAAGTATTGAACACCACACTCACCCCATCATTTAACATTTCTTTGAAACTCTTATTTTTTTTAACACAATAACTAAATATGCAAGGATATCTTTAGATAAATAACAATTAAAACTGCGTCAACTACTTGTGAATTGATGAATTTTATTGTGGGTTTATCCCCAAATGTTTTTCAAAGTTTTCGACTTGAAACATTTTGATCAACTGTAAATGCTTTGCTATTGTCTCGTTCATAACTACAGTCTTGCACTAGGAACTTTAGAATGGGGTGGACTCTTTAACTTTGATTATTGCTTGTACGTGTATAATTTACGTGTTACGCTGAAGAACACAAAGAAGAAATTAATAAAAGTGAATATTGAAAATTTTTTCACTAAGCATTATTTATTCACTTTGGTTAAAATCCCATCTTGGGAACTTATTAATTTGTTTTTGCTTCAATTTAAAAATGTTCTTCGTTTTTAAAATATTACTCATAACGGGGTATAACAAGAAAAAATCAAGTTCTCGAGATAAAAAAAAATCCGGCATAAATTTTCATCACTCTTCTATATTTTCTTTGCTTTTTTCATATTAAAAAGAAGATGGGATTATTTGTTCCTTATAAAAATAAAAATACCAAAATCAATACGAAAAAAGTCCCTGAGAGTATTTCTCCACTCGATTTAATTTCCAATTTCGCATTTACGATCCTGGGTAAATAGGTGACAAGTACCGTATTTCCCTTCCGCCATACCATACAAGGAGGTACAGGAATCGTGCTTCGATACATGGTGGGGACCGATCGGAGCAATTAATATGTCCTCACTTTAAAGCCCACGAACTTTCTAATGCTGAAAGTAAAAACACAATTACCCACATTGTGGCGAAGCTCAAACGTTTAACGCAAATTTAGTTTATACGATCTATATATATGTGCACATCGAATTGTAAATTAATATAAATAACAATCATTTTGTAATCTGCTTAATAGACGTGTCTCCATTATTATTTTTACATAATGAAACTCTCGCACCATTTCCTACGAAGTGGCCTGCGTTACTGCTAATGTCAAAAGTACACGCAAAATGAGTGCTTTGAGATTGCAAACTGCTACAAAATGGATTGACCCTGCAGTTTACGAAATGCCAGTGCATTATAAATTAAGGTCTCCTCCACGTGACAGAATCAGAGTGCAGGTCATTCAATCGGCTCATGTGAAATCTGCGTGGACGGTTGTAAACAAGAAGATATCGTCAGCTGTGCATTTGTAACTTACACATTTGATAAATATGTAACTAGTAAGGATTAAATATTTAAAGGAAATTGCCAAACATCAAGCACAATAACTTACATTTTGACACTTAGACTGGATGTACTGATAGGAAAATGATTTACTAATAATAAAAATCACAAACCACTATAACCACATGCCATTTGCGGAAAACATTAGAAGCTTAATCAAAAAATTACTGTGAGAGAGTGATAAGATTAGATGGGTGAAAGCTCATGAAGGATTACTGGGAATTGAAAAGGCCGATGTTTTAAAAATTATAGCTAAACGTACTGCATAAAAATACTGGTCAGATACCACCTATTTTTCGTTCTCATCTAATAACTAACCTGGTGACAGCCAGCAAGAATGAGTGGGCCCGAAATTGGTAGTTCTTTTAGACAAGGCATTTGTGGAATCAAGAATTATTACATTAACACAAATTCTAAGCGGACATGGCAAGTCCTATCATTCCAGTGGGAAAAGCTAATCAAATAAAATACTCTATTAACAGTCCATAACTTACTCAAACAAACAAAGCCTGTAAAAGGTTTTTCTTGGCCATAGAGTAAGCAACAACATCTGAATTCAGAGTAGAAGTAACAATTTAAACTGCTAATCGATTCACTCTTCAAATTTTGGGTCGTTGAAGAAGAAAGAAGAAACTCTAGTTCTCCACAGATGTAACTACACGTTTATTTGTTATATTTCAATGATATTTTAAATGGAGAGTGTTGAATAAAGTTATTGTAAAAAATAACCAAAACACACGCTCTCGATTTTCACTAAATTTTAACAAGAGGTTTAAGAAACTTTTATGTGGAACAGAAAATTAAGTTTTTTTATATTCCGGGTTGGATAAGAAAATGTAGACTCTATAACCTCTATAATAATATCGTCAAGATTGGCCTAGGGATTTGTTTAGTTTTTATTGTCAATGCATTTCGGCCGGTGCCAACAATCCATCATCAAGGCAGTTAGGACCTAGAATGTCCTAAATGTAGAAGAGAAACCTAGGGAAAAAAGTGTTTATAACTAATCCCAATTGTTTTTCTTAAAAAAATTGACCAAATTTATTGGAAGAGTCTTTTTGATTTTATCCTGTTTTATTTAATTGTTTGTTGTTTTTCTCAAAAACCAAAATCGACTTACTTTACTAGAAACGTCTTTTGGATTTTTTCTTATCATGTTTTTTCAAAAGGTCAAATGGCCTATGTACCGGAAGCATCTTTTGGGCATTGTCTCTTTTATTTGTTTTTTGTGTTTTTCAAAAAGCAAAATTGACCTACTTTACAGAATGCGTCTTTTTGATTTTATCCTTTTTATTTATATTAATACGATCCTAATTATTTTAAATGTTTATATACACACACATTTAACACGACGATAAATATTATTTTCTTATCCTACGTAAAAAAAATAGTTGGATATACTTATATTAAACTATCTAAACTACTATATTAAACTTGAAATATATACCCAATAATAGGTTGAAAACCAAATTAACAAAAATTAATATTGGTTTTCACATAAATAGATTCATTGGCAAGAACAGACAAGTGTGTATTGTTTTAGAATCTAGTACATTTCATCAAAATATTTTTATTAAAATCAATCATCGTCAGTTATGTCGAAACGAAAAAGAAGTGTTTTCAAACACATAAATTTGGAACTGGGTCCTTCTAAATTACCAGTTCTTTGAACAACTGACCCACTTATTTGAAAGAAAAGACGTTAAGAACAATGAACTGAGTAAAATCGGCATAACTGTTTTTCTAACCTAACTAACTGGAGTTTTATA
The DNA here is from genome assembly GCA_039619505.1 of Cimex hemipterus. Taxonomy (NCBI): domain Eukaryota; kingdom Metazoa; phylum Arthropoda; class Insecta; order Hemiptera; family Cimicidae; genus Cimex; species Cimex hemipterus. Next base: position 1,166,767 of record CM077114.1, on the reverse strand, counting down.
CAAAGTACCATAAAATTAAAAGCATGGCGAAAAAGTCAATTAAGTGTAAAATTAATATCTAATAAAATACATTTAAGTTAATGTTTCTAAAAATGAACTATCCACTTTCTTTACACCATTTTATCGCCAATCGTTGATCGCTTGTCTTAATTGGCCTTTTGTCGCTAGAAATTCATTTACCATATTTTGAAAGGTGCTTGTTTCGAAATAGCAACAATAACGTCTACTAATAATAGGACCATAATCTGAGTTCCTTAAGATAGGTAAGAAGAAAATGGTGCAATTTTGGCAGAATTTATTTTATTTAGTAAATTTAGGAACCATCTAAATACTTCGTAGAAGTTATCTAATAACTAATAGACTTTAATCATAAAATAACATCTTTCTACTGTTGCTCACACACATTCAGTCGACATTCTTGAATGAAAAATTGCAAGTTAAAAATTCGTGTCTGCACTTCCTAAGAGCCGCTCACCTCTTTACGGAACAATAAAAATAAATGAAATCTAAAATAATTCTGAAATAAAATGTACTCATTGAATTGCAAATAGGTTTTTCGGGAGCAAAAAGAGACATCTTAAGAACGAATCGATGGATATGCCCACTCACGCAAGCATGCACTCACACAATTAATTTGAATTGTTACAAAACTGATCATGCTTAAAAAAAAGAAGCAATCTGAGGTGATCCTTGGAGAAAGAGGTTGTATTTTTTTTTTGGTGGGGGGGGGAGTTGATGCAGAAAACAATTCTTTCCTCCGGTGCGACTTAAACAGGTTTATTGTGAAACCCTTTCAGCTAGCTATTCATTATAAAACTGAGCACTTTCTTTGGCGTCCCTCCGTAGGTCCTTGGATTTTAGACATGCCTTACAGAGAAAACTTCCTCCTGAAAGAGCGGTCATGTTCCCGCCTCAACCTTTCCCATCTTGAGGGTGGTTAAGAGGACAGAGGACGAAATAGAGGCCTATAATTCTCAAATCCTGCCTGGAATTCATTCGCCTTCCGTTTTGGGATATTTAAAAATCTTTTAGCATGCCTCTCACTTGGATTGTTTGAATTTGTCTTTCTCAATCCACTTTTCCAATTCCCTCTTAAGCACAAACTCCGGAGTATTTAGTTGTGGTTATAGTCCCATGAATGAGAAGGTCGCCGCTATTTTGGCTGAAGATTTCCTTCTACGCTTCATGCTTGGGAACCCACTTTGAGATAATCTTGCTTTGCTTTCCCAGCGTCATCAGACGTGTTTAGGCACTCGCAAGCAATTTGGAGTTGAAACCGAACGCATTTTTAGTGCCTTTACGGCTGCCTGAGAGTATGACATCTGAGCGCCTTTCATTTACAAGTATTTGTCTTTATTGCACTCCTTTTACTCCTTTTATTGCATAGACCTCAGCTTGCAAAATTGAGGTACGCCAATCGGCCTTCGCTAGGGAGAAGTTATGTTTTTTAATGGTTCATATTTAAACACCATATTACTGTAGTAGGATGCTTTTCATTTGATTTGACTAATCAGTTTAATACAATTTTGACACTTTTTATTATTTGACTTTTATTAGAAATGTTAAATACCTGTTAAAATTAATGAATATAGCGAAACAAACGAACCCCGGGCTTTTATTTGCATCGAAAAGGACCCCTTGTGACGTGCTCGTTCGTTGACAAGTCTGATAAGACCGCTTTGTCCTTTCTCATCGTACCGGCGCAACCCGTTTAAGGCTACCCGCGCCAGAATTGGTTACAACTTTTCATTTCCATTTGAGGAGTTTAAAACAAACGTTGAGTTTTTGACTCAAAGAAAAATTGATTATTGAAATAAAAACGGACCATCCTGAGAAATGTTAGTAAGATTGAGAGGATGACGTGAGAACACGTGAACAATGAACAATGAACAATCAAGTCAAAGGTGTAACGACATAACGTTACGTCTTGCAGATCGTAAAAGGCTTGACATATTTCATTCCAGAAAAAAAATGAAAACGAGCCAAAGCATAAGTGTAATTTTATAAAATAAATTATTATTTTAAAATAATATATTTTCTCCTTATACATGACAATGTACAATACAATAAAAACAATCTCATTCAAGTTGTTATAAAGTCCTTGATCAAGAAGACTTTCCTTTCCTTGAATTATAATGCAGCATTAAACATGTCGAATTTAGCCGCTGTTATCTTTGCTAATTGATTATGAGAATGACAAAAGAAAAACATCTGCTGTGAACATTTTTTTGAGCATTTTATTTTCGACTGTGCATCTGGACTTTCCCTACCTTTGACAATGATCAAAGTTGAAAAGGAGTTCATTTAAAAATATCGTTTCGATATCCATTATTTTTTGTTACCCGGCTTTGCTCTTTTTCCCTGCCTTCAACCAATATTGGCTTCTTAGGCACAATTATTTATATTTCACTACTTTGTTTAATTTTAGGTAATTATAAACATAAAATCTGTTTTGACGCGTAATCTAAGCAAATACACATTGGCATATTACAAATACCTCAAAATTGTAGAAGAGGCTTCATAAAACTTACCCTGGCAAAGGTTATTTATATATTTGTATTTATATTATTTTACCTATTTTAGTTTAATTTTATCACGTTTTAGATAAAATCAAAACAAGGACTCTATATGGCGAAAAACATGGGTGAATGGAAAAGAGGAAGAGAATAAATAAGCTAGGTAAAGCTGAGGAATGCCAAACTAAGTTTTCAAAGAGATTTTCCACAGTATTTTTATCAGGAAGTCAAAGGTGAAAATGAGTTCAGATCTAAGAATCCATTTGATTTTTATTATTTCCGTTCCGTTCCTTCTATGCTTTGCATAACTGCTATTCTCTTAATTTTTAATTATGTTTATTATTATAAAATCTGTTTTCGCACTTGATGAAAGCACAGTTTAAAGCACGGATATCTATCTGTCCGGGTGAAACAAAAAATCATCTTGCCAGGAAAAATCTAAATCAGGAAGTATAAATTTATTAGAGTTTTTTATAGTTTACCATTTTATGTTTATCTTTCTTCGTGCATAATTTATATGTTCATATTGGTAATGATACGCTTGGTCCAACTATGAGATGTAAACCACAAAGGGGCAATGGAATATTTAAAGTTGTGAGTACCTTAATGATTTCGTGTTAAATAGCCATAACCATCCCTTAAATACAATATAGACTAGTTGTACTAACTTTAAAAAACATCTATACAGTTTATGTCTTGAGGTCAAAACTTTTCCAATGTGACCCCCAAGAAGATCCTATTCTTCAAGGAGTGGCTTGTGGTCAGTCCAGAATTCTTAAATCGTTTTAATCAGGGAGACATGATTGGGGAGGAGTACAATTCCATACATTCAATTTCCACTATTTCCGAATTACTTGACATCCTTTTGTGCAAAGCATGGCTTATTTTCCCACGTACAGTCCGCAATCTGCCATATATACATATAAGAATTTTTATTAATCGAAATTCCTTAGTTAATAAAACAATTAACAACACAAAAAATGCTGAACTTTTTTTGTTCTAATTAAAAGTTATGCTTTAATAATTGTACCTCTAGTCTCTATTTGGAATAAATTGTTTTTAATTGTACCCAATCCCTCTAAATTGTTTCTATTCCTATAATTCCAATTCCAGGTACACTGTAGAGCGTGTTCAATGGCTCTTTGAAAACAACGCACAAACAGCTAACATGGAGGTGCTGAGAAAAGCGATAAATATGCCAGAAGGGCTAAAGACGACTCAACATTTTTGGAAGTGTATAATGAAGAGAAAAGGTTGGAAACCGAAATAGACACGAAGAATAAGACGATACGGATCATATTCCTCCTCCACTTACAAATCCCAAGCGAGCCGCCTCCGCGAGGCCCATCCCGGACACAGTTTAACTGTGACGAAGAGCTCGTTAAGTGGAGAAATAGAATAAAGAAAGAAAAGAGAGAAAAGAACAAAGCATAGCTTCCGTCTATAAACGAAAAAGCTATTAGTAGCAAAGCCATGAAGCTGCAAGGAGCCATATATGGCTTAGAAGCGGCACTGAAGGCACAGACGGCTTATTTTCCCAATGAGAGAATGCAACAACTCAGAGCATTTTTAGATCACTTTCCGCATTATGAAATATTTAAATGAGTTTCTATGTAATTCTTTACTAATTACTATTTACTTTCTGGTTATAGAGGGAAAAAATCGGTCTAAAAAGATGAAATACACCTTATCTCCCAGGCCTAATCGTTATTTATCATCACTGGGCCCAACTATTCTTTGGCGTTGGATAATTTCAGCTTAACGCTTCCATGATCTCTATCTGTGATCAACAATCGAACAAAGGTGATGAGTTTAGCTCATTGGAACGAATAAAATTTGATCAATTTTCTTCTTTTGGAATATCAGAACTCGAGTCATTTCTGTGTCCACCTGGGAGATAATGCTTTGTTTTCATTGTGGATAAAAAGATGCACATGTAAAGCCGAATTGTGAATACATTAACTGCTGACAGCATCCCAACTCCAAAACCACCCAGAAATTTCATAAATTCGCTCATTTCACAATAATAGTCTTCTATTTTGTCTTATCCTCTTTTAAATAGGGCGTTACACCGTATATCTATGGGTTCATAAGAAATCTATTCTGTTTTCCGAGAATAACCTCTGATTTAAATCTCAATTTCTCCGTCCTGGGTAAACACTTTCCGTTTTGGCATTACTTTCTATTCGAAACTCTGCACAATTGTTTGCAAATTGAAAATGAGCCTTGCGGTTTGTACAAGGTACACCGTTTTTACCCTGTAAGTCATGACCTCTAACAAACTAGACGAGATAACGTGTGGTTTTTCATAGTGCCACTTAAAAAACTTGAGTTTCTACTTTGTCCCAATAATTCCTCCATATTACATAAAACTGATAAAGCTTGAGTTCGACTGAACCAGCGTTAACTTTGATTCTACTAATATTCTTCTATATTGTTCATTTAATATTCTACTGCCACGATAGGTTCTTTTATCACGAACACGTTCCAAATAGCACAACAAAAACCAGAAATACCAGCACTAAGTCAATAGCATTCAGAAACAACTAGGGCATTCCACAAGAGTATTTGTTGAAAGTAATGACAGAAAAAATTGAATTGATCAGGAGATATATGTAAAAATTAATTCTGTTAAGACATTCTTTCCATGTACATTGATTTATTTGTTTAAATACAAATAATGATTTATTCATAGCATACTTTCAGACAATTTTATTATGTTCTTATGTTATTCTTATTTTCTTATCTTATATGTTCTTATTATATTTATCATGTTATATAACTTTGTTAGTATGCTTGTTCTTTGCCTTGTAGGTCACAATTTCACCTGTGTTCATTCAAGTACAGATTTTTCTTTCAATTGAATGATCGAGTTAAATGGGGAGAGGCTGTAAGAAATTGTTCCCTTTCGAAGTCAACCTATGCACTAACATTTTCGACCAGCTCCCTATCCGTTATCAAATGGTTCATAGGGCCTTCCCCATGATCTCTTCCAAAGTGCAGTTTTCTATTATTATCATGTCATTTAATTTTAAATGAAGTGCTTCATTAGTAGCAGAAGCAGTTTGAAAAATGCAATTGCAATTTTCAATACGAGATATCTAAGTCATCGAGTCTAATGACTAACCCAAATTACTTACTTTTCGTTAATGTTATCGTCGTTGGTCTTTCTTATCGATGGATTTGAGATATACATAATTTTGTACACTGCCGTGGATTTATTTGTTTTAAATCCTTAAGTTTATACTTCAACGTTCTTTGCTGTCAGAGCAAAAAACATCTACAGTTTACTCACTATATTCCGTAAAATGTACTTAGGGAGCTTGTCAATCAATCAAATAGAACCATTAATGTCTTTGCAAAAATAAATAAAAATCATTATTTAAAAAATAAATACAAAAATAATCTTGATTAAACGTCTATCGATAGAGTCTACCAACGTCTAGACCATAGACTCTTCTTTAAGGAGAAACTAAACTATAGCTATCCTGGATTATTTTCGATTAATGATGATGAATTAATGAAAAGTTTGACATCTTTGGTCAATTTGTAAACTAAATTCCAACATAAAATAAATCTAGTATGCTGAAAAGTCATGATATTCGTATTTGGGCCCATACCGCCTGCGCGATTACATGACAAACATAAAGGAGCTACAAAAGTTCCATCTAATTTGTTTAAGGACAGATGGAAATTTCTAATATTAACAGTACTTAAGTAGCTGTTTCATTTTTAAAATATACAAAAACCGGGAATTTCGGAAAACATTTTTTTTAATCTTTAAATATGTGTTATGATCCTAACAGGTGACAGAATTATAAGTGTCAAAATCTAGAAATAGTCACTCACATTATTTTCAGTTGATGTTTAGTCCTTATAAGTTCGTCCCTATGTAAGACCCTCAGAATATTGGCTTTTTCCTCCTTCGTGTATCTCCCGATCTCGGCGTCAAGTCGGTACGGATCGACCATCGTCGAAGGGCTCGAAGTATAGGGCCGCGCCAACGCCGGTCACCTAGTACCTGCCGAGCCCTTCGGTGTACTGGTAACCAAGGGGGTGACTACCACCCTCAGGTCGTCGTATCGCGCAAAATCCACCACCCACCGACCCGACAGACCAAGTAGTACGGTTTCTGCTAAAAATATTTAAAAAAAATCAGTTACATCCACTAATCACATCCGCTAAACTATATACTCAACATGAATAAACCTATTATTGTTTAAATCTAAGAATGCTTGTACAACTAAAACCGTTACCAGTTCCCTTTCCCCAAACTGCTTGAGAAATTGAAATAATGAAGGGTGGGTGAGCATTTAGATTCACTTTATGTAAATGATGGTTTTACTCACACATTGATTATTTACATGTCCGGATTTCGAGCCTTAAACGCTCATCAACAGGTTGAACGAGTTACAAACAATGTTTTCGCCATGAATTGAGTGAATACGCCTGTGTAATACAGTGTAGTTATATTGAAATTGTGTTTTGTTTCATTAAGATTGAATGTCCTTAAATTCTGAAAATTTATTCGATGTAGGTAAATGTTCTTTAACTCGCGTTTTACTTTCTCTGCTGCTCTGTTCTATATCTACAAGTAGTGTCCTTTTATAATAGTTCTCACTCGCCATAACAACCGATAAAATAATTAAAAACTACTAATCTATTTTAAACCACCATTCGGTATGAATAATTCTTTAGAATTGATTAAACTGTTAAAGAATATAAATATATAATGTAATTTGATGTTATTTATTTACAAATGTGTAGAGATTAGTGACCGTTAATCGATAATTATTCGGATATCGTGAGATGGATCTGGTGTGATATAGGTTTCAGAAAAACATTCTTTATCATGCCAATGTTTCGATCTTTATTGAGATCATCTTCTGGGCTCAGAAGTCTTCTGTATAATTGTGCCATTCTTGCGTGTCGTGTTGGGAGTGCCAGTCCAAACTCTGGATTATTTTAATAATAAATTTTATGAAATGAAAGAGTTATCAATGAGATCTCCATTATACCCACTTCGAGGCTAAATGTTCATGGATAACTTTGAAAAAAATCTTTTTAAATTAAATAACAAATTAATTAAAACCGTCCTTTTTGAAACGCTGTGTAGACGATTTTTATGTATTTAATCGGGAACACTAGAGGATGTAAAATAATTCATGTAATTAATTAAATCTTTCCCTAGTATAAATTTCGCAATGGAAATAAATAAAGATGGTTGTTTAAGCTTTTTAGCTTAACTGTCTGTAATAAAGAACCTTATTGAAATAGCCGTAAATAGCAAACCCAAGGTACAATAAGCCCGAAGGCTGCAGTGCATGGAGAGCACAAACCCCTCTTCCTAGTATCCTCATCATCATATGGAAAACCTACAACTAACGACACAATGTTACAAGCAAATTCTTCTCATTCATGGACCCATAACGTAAACCAATTTATTTTAAGGGGTTGAAGAAGTAAAAAAATTGTGTTAGAGTTAGAGTAAAGTTACAGCTGCCCGTTCCCGGTATACAAAAATCTGTCATTTTATAAATTAAAAACAAATTTATCGATAACGAGAACTCATGAGAAAAGTTTTCGAGCTAGGACGGACTACTGCCATTTTTAGAGAATTTGGTGATAGGCGAGGACCCGCAAGTATTATTTTAGATATAGTGAAATTAATTATTAATAATATGTTGAAACCTCTAAATAATGTCAAGTAATATTTGGACTTGTTTAGGCCTAATTCTATGAAGGAAAGTTCGGATGAGCACAAGCTTTATTTAATAGAATTTCAAGAAAATCGCTACCAATTTCGTTTGTTCACTAAGGACTCCCCTCAGAAACAATTTGGCTACGAGAAACCCCCAAAACTTGTACGAGGTTTTGCAATACCAGAGATCATATCAACCATCGGAGTGTACTTGTTTTTGTGAACAACCTGTTGGATTCGAATACGGGCTCACCTTACAACGATGAGAGCTGTGTCAACGCTGTACAGCCACCGTCACCCCTTTCACATTTCATTAAATTTATATATACGTTCCTTACGTTTCAAATCCTTTGGTCTCTTGCCTTCTACTCAACAAAGCAGGAGCGCGGTACAGTATGGAATGATTTTCATGAAATTTACATTAAGCATTTTTAGGTTTTTTCTGGCAAATGAAAGTTGGAAATTGGGTATTTTATCCCTGTTTTTTTCTCATAAATATTGATTTTCAATGCAATTTTCAATTTTCAATTTGCCAGAAAAAACCTAAAAATGCTTAATGTAAATTTAATCCTATTTATTCCAAAGCAATTTTGTCAGAGCACCCTACTACGAGGTGCAAAGTCATACCTTTTAGACAGGCCCTTCAAGCCTACCCCTAAGATCATCTCGTCTAGAAACACGAATTATTACCAAACAAGCAACAATCATAAATTTTTCCGATTGAAACGCAAGAACCTTGTTATTCTGACATTCCCAACTTCCTCCATAATCCACAAAACTATTACTTATGAAAAATTCAACAGGCCAATAGATGGGAAACATTTTTTACAAATAAATCCCCCCCTCAAAAAAAAAAAAAAAACGAATAAGGAAAATGATTTTTTTTTTTTTTTCAATTTAAAGTATGTACCAAATTTTATTGATCCACTATTTTCAAAGGTACATAACACACGTCATTGATTAATCCTAAATTTGCGAGAGACCACTTTAAGGCTCTGCTAATCAGATATTAATTTAAAGTAAAGTCAGTTCTTGGGATTAGTAAGTGCAAACATAGCATTAAGTCTAAATATAATTAAATTCACTAATTAAGTGGTCCACTTGACCAATTAATATATACAATTAATTAAGGTTTTTAGTTGAGATAAAAAGTCAATGACACGAGCGGGATTCGAACCCACAATCTTCGGCTTGATAGGCCGCTGCTCTACCACTTGAGCTATCGTGACCTCAGGTGGTGTATCAAGCCAAAGATCATGGGTTCGAATCCCACTTGTGCTATTAACTTTTTTATCTCAACTAAAAACCTTAATTAATTCTAAATAGAATTTTAAACTAAAAATTATTCCTATTTGTCTTATATAGTAATTTTGACATGATGAGATGGTGGTAGCGAATAAAGTTATTGCCTGTGGTACTAAGAAATTGATAAGAAACTATGAGCAGAGGAAAACTATGTTAACTTGTCAAAGATAAATCCTATGCAACTCTCCAGCTTATGCACTCTGGAAGTATTATTGGAATAAAAGTAAAAAATATTAGTGACAGCATTCTACCTGTTGGTCATTTATGGGAACAAAATTCCCAATAGGTTAATAAGCATAAGAAATTATGAAGCATCGTGTAATAAAAAACATGAGGGGGATATCATTGAAACATTCATTAGAAAATGTAAATGATTATGAGGTGGGGCCCTATGGAATTTGGAAAGAGCCTAGTAACAAAGGTAATACATAACTGTCTTAGTAAAATTATTACAGTAATTAGAACTGATCTCATGAATAGAGAGGAAAAAAGGCAATATTTAACCTAATAAAAAATTACCACAATACTTTCCAAAGGAACTCTAACTTCTATCAGCAAAATAAAACACATCATACTTTACAATATATTATACAAAATATGATTGTAGAAGTTTCCACAAATGAGCCTATCAAACGAAAATTTTGGGTATTTTAAATATAGGCCTATCTACAAAATTGAATTTTAGGCGATTGGTAAATAACTTTGGCTTTTTGGTCTTTTTTCCATTAAAAATTTAAGCTTTCAGGAGGGGGGAGACCATAAACAAAAATTAAAAACAACTGAAACCATCCTTACTTATTCCTTAGTGGAGTACAAAAAATAAATTTGTCAAATAGGAGGCAATGAAACTAAAGCATGTTATTTAGAAATTAATTAATTGTGCCATTCTTGAGTGTCACGTTAGTTTGTGTGCAAATGAGTTTATCAAAAAACAGCAAAATCTCACTGGCACTCTCAACACAACACACAAGAATCGCACAATTACATAGAAGATGATCACTTTGAGCCGTGAAGAAAATTGCAATATAGATTGAAACGTTCGCACAATAAAGAAAATGTTTTTCTGAAATCCCCAACACACCAAACCGCATCCCACAATTTCTGAATAATTATCAATTAACAGCAACTAATCACCATACATTTCTAAAGCATGTTCTTCACACTCTTCTGAGTATTAACAGAGGAATGAACACTGATATCACAAATGGTATTGGAATAATTCAAGTGGATTTTGGTTTGGCACAGTTGGAAATTTCATAACAAACATTTATGCATTATTTTAGATTAAAACCAATTAGATTATTTAGAAGAATTTAATATTGGTATACCAAAACTTCTTTACTGCAAAAATAATCCGTTAATTAGAACATTACATAATCAATAATGGTACTAAAAGTAGAAACATAGTGAATACTTTAAGTAGCCTAACGAATCAACCACATTAAAGAAAAGATCATGGAAGCTATTTGAAACAATAGATGTTACATAAAAAACATTTAGACTCTGAAGGAAACAATTATATTAAAATGGTTTCTATAAACCACCTAACTACAAACTATTCTATACTTGCAGAAAAAAGTGACACAGTTTTCAATAGCAATTCAATTGCCAAAAATGCAAATATGCTTCAACACACTTGGAACAGAAATATACTAGCCTATCATAAATTTAATGCAGTTTACATATAAAAATTATGTACAAGCTAGTAGTTACATACATTAGCTTTTAGGGAAACATTAAAATATGGATAATAACATGCTCACTTACCTGCCTGCCAGCAGAGAGAGTTGATTTACCATTTGTAAATCCCTCCTGAGAAAAGAAAAAATTCAGTTAAAATTTGAGAATAGATGACATGGTATTTATAAAAAAATAGTTGCTACATAAATAGCATTTACCCTCTGAAGGAAACAATCCTCGCCTTAAAACAGCTTCGATGAACCAGCTACCTACACTATTAACCACTCGCAAAACAACTTAACGCACTGTTTAAATAGCACTTTGTGAATATGAGGAGAGCAAAAAAATGTAAAGATTACACAACACCTTTGGAAAAAGTATAATGTATAGCCCTACAATAAATTAAACCTAGTTTACACGCAAAAGTTATTTAGATTATCATAATTATATTAGCTTCTGGGGAAACAATAAAATATGGATAATAACATGCTCACTTGCCTGCCTGCCAGCAGAGAGAGTTGAGTTACCATTTGTAAATCCCTCCTGGGAAAAGAAAAAGTTCAGACTTCAGATAAAATTTGAGAATAGATGACATGGGATTTATAAAAAAATAGTTGCTATATAAATAGCATTTACCCTCTGAAGGCAACAATCCTCGCCTTAAAACAGCTTCGATGAACCAGGTATCTACACTATTCAACACTCGCGGAACAACAACGCACTGTTTAAATTGCACTTTTGGAAAATGTAGGACAATATACAAAACGGCACACCATCACCTAGAAAAGAAAACCTTAAGAAATGTATAATGCTTAAAATAAAGTAAATATTACAGTGAAAATTTTTTTATCAAATCACAGACAAATTGTATTAAATGTAACGGATATAT
>CM077114.1:1132276-1149676 GCA_039619505.1 Cimex hemipterus | reverse complement strand
CATTAATATATCTATTATATATATATATATTTTTTTTTTTTTTTTTAAAGAACAGAAATACCTTTTTTTGTGTCCAAACATGATCCCCTGTTTTACAGCCAACTTGAGAAAGGAACGTTTCAAAATCAGTAGTCTTCTTCGTGCAGCATGTCCAATATTTAAGCCCTTCATGGAATATTGGCACACCTGAATGATATGTGCATATAGTCTCATTTGTATGCGGCCCTTCATAAACCTGAAATTAAAAGAGTATAATTCGATCAGTGATAAAGATATTAGAAAAATTACCGTTTTACAAGAATTGTTTTTGCAAGTGGTCCCAATCTGCAGAATGTTGTCATCGACTTGTACACTGCTCTGCTTCTCACATGTTAACAAGGATAATTGTTTAATCAGCGAATCTGTAACAGTTGGTTTAATCTGCACCTGTAATGTACAAATTGTATTTTTGTTTGTATATCAATTATTTATTCAACTAGTTGATTTCAGAGAGGAAAAATTAAATACAACAAACCAGTGGCGTATCTAAAGGTGGCCGTGGTAATCTTTGTGCCATTATTGGTTTAACTTCAATAACTTCTTGTTCTATGACCGCATTCTGTGGTTTCTCAGGTTCGGGTGGTTTCACGTTCGAATGATAAGATAAGCAGCAACCCTATTGCAATTAAAACATGACAGACAAAACTCAGAAGTAAAAAAATCTTTGACTATTACCTTTATATTGAGAAATTCTGTAAAATCAGTACATTTTTTCTTGCAACAAGACCATCCTTTGTAAGCATCATGAAAAACTGGAACTCCACTGTGGTATCTGCAAGAATCTGCAAATAACAATTAATAATTATGTTGTTTTACTATTATATAATATTATTATTTCATTTAGTACAGTATAATCTCAATAAATAGGGTACAAATGACATGTTCAAGCACTGAGTTATTAACATCTTTATATTTGCAATTTAAATAGCAATAAATATAAGCGCATAAAAAACATTCAACATACATTTGTTGTGCATTCCATGTGACTATGCATACTATGAATAATGATGTTTTCTTATATTTGACCCCAACAGTATAACTTATGATTTTTCCTTCTAAAAGGTGGGATAATAGGTCATCGTATTTCTTTATCTTCAATTTGTGTCTGTCTAATGAGGTTTGTTTTTATTTTTATTATGAAAGTTTGTCATTATATTGGTTACTGTCACCCTAATGAGATGACCTATTATACCACCTTCAAGAAGGAAAAATTGTAAATCATACCATAAATAAAAGTGTGTATGCAAATGTTCAGCTTTTATAACTTGAATGTGTTCACATTTGAATCAAAACTATCATCAACTATACTGACATCAATAACTACTAAATTAAATGCTGAATTGATTGACACAGAGGAGAACAGAACATTTGATCTGATGAGAGTTGATGGACTACAAAACACATACTTCAATTGTTAAACGAGGCTAGACAAACCGTTATATCAAAACCAAATTGTTACGATTCAGCATGCTGATACTAAAAACACAATCACTAAAGTAAAATTAGCAGTATATTTGGACCAGTTCAGTCACAAGCAATTCAATTGGCTAAGAATAATGGCTGGACCCCACATGACTGCACTGGGTCCATGCTGCCAGTGATGGTGAATGAAGACCACTTGTCACGATGGACAACACACTCAGTAGTTCACTAGCTTTAAAGCTATAATGTTCAAAGTATACAGTGTTTTTTTGAGAAAAAATGTGAAGATGTTTTTAAAAATAGTGAATTAGGGATTATAGCACTTGCTTTTGAGGAAGAAGATGTTAATTGGCAAAGAAATCATCGCAGAAGGTCATAAAGGAATATGGGTTCACGACGCATTGAAAAAAAGATATGTGGAAGGGGAATTTTACTCACTCCTTTCACATCTAAAGTGTGATGAGTTGAAGTTTTATGCAAAATTATAAATTTTTTTATATAAAAGTTGTATTACAATTATAAAAAGACAATATAGAATAGATAGATAAGCGAAACATTAAAAAAAGTAAAAAATAAATTTTTCATCCGAGCTGACACAATCCCTGTCTGTTAAAAACTAAACCAAATTAGTTATGCACCGTGCTGTGAATAGGTGCAGAGGTGAGGACTAAGCAACACACTTCCCTTGTCCTAATTGCTCTCTGAATGACACTATGACACTAGACAGAGCCTAGTGTTAGGTCTTATACTATTGATAAAATCTTTTAGGCGAATGTCTGCATGTAAAAACAAGCTGTCAGTGTTCATGACACCATGTGTAAATTTCTTGCGCTCAGCATTTTTGTCAAGATAAGCAAACGATTTCATAAATGGAGGAAAAGTTTAAATTCAGAAGTGACAGTAGAAGGAATGATCTGATTATTCACTTGTTATTATAATAGGTTTAGTGTTTCTTGCACTACAACCTGAAAATATTTTTATGGAAAAACGTGCTCATTTAACAGATATGTAGGGATGTAAAAGGACCACGAGGTTTCTTTTATCCTGAGGTCTGGTCCAGAAGGGGAATGAAAAAGAAGTTTTTAAACGCCCAAATTCACCTTCTTTGTTCTCCTTGGGGTCGAAAGTCATCCCGCACCCACTATTATAGCACAAAAGATTCTGTGCTGACATCTCTTCGGTGTAAAGGGGGAATCTTCCAAAAGAAGAAGACGGCCTCGATGCGAGCGAATGGTCTAGAACGTCCCTGCTTACAGTTTACAGCAGAAACAGCGCTCAAAACTTCAAATCCGACTCGGACTCCAAAAACTTCTATAAACTATTTAGATTGGTGTTGGGATATCAGTTATTCTTTTTCTTATTGTTCACTTTAATATACAGTTCCACTTAAAGAAAATTATCGTTTTATTTATCGTTAAAAAACTAAGACAAATTTAAATCAGAACCTTCCCCGGCCTGAACCTCGTTTAAAAATTAATTGTAGAAAATAGGTTACACGAAGGTTGCCGTTTTACAACCTTAACGTGATTGTTTCCCGACTCGTGACAATTTATAAACAACTTTGCAGAAGAGACGGATGTAGGAAAGCAGTGATTCTTGTTTTATTTTTTCCTCTCGATGCCGAGTGCGTGCGAGATCGTGGAGGACATCGAGGACCTCCTCGCCTCCCAGGACATCGACGTAGGTAGGGATTTCGCCAGGGACGGCGTGACGTACAGGGCAAAGAAGAAGAAGAAAATCCGAATTGACGTAAAATTAGAAGAAGAACCAAAACAATTCAAAGCACCAGAGAGTGTAATTCCCGGCACACAAACCGTCTTTATGAAGACCTGGGGCTGCACACATAACAGCTCTGACAGCGAGTACATGGCAGGTCTTCTCTCCGCCTATGGTTATACATTAACAGGTAAATTATCATATTGGATATCACAGTCAGTTGTACTGCCAAGCTTTCGACCTATTTTAAGGTCATCATCATGATAAAACAAACTTTAACATGTCTGCCAACAGATGGGCTGTCCTCTAACAGCCTATCTCAAAATGACTTAAAGACCATTGCCAAGGACTGTAACCTGTTAACCTGTGTTGCAATCTTTGAGAATGCTAGGACTGAGACTGCCTTTATACATATTTAAGATAATTTTGCTCTGATGATGACATTTAAATAGGTCAAATGCTTGGCTGTAACGACCAATTTCACTTTTTTCTTCAAGACCACAAGACCATGCCTTTATTCAGAGTGTTTGTGAGGAAAAAGTGTACAACACTTCTAAAGGTACGTTTACATCTGACACTCTTGGTACTTACTGATAGAAATTTCTAGAAATTTGTTATATATTTAGGTATATATACACACACATTAGCAGGTTTCATTCTTAAAAAATTCAGAAACTGAGCTGCGCCCTTAATAATGGGCTCAGTCATTCATTGATTGAGGGCACTGATTTTCTTTTTCTTCTTCCTTTTCGATTTTAGAATAATTACACTGGGTATATGGGCATGTAAGATATATTTTGAGTAGTGATTAATGACTGTTAATCAAGGATTGTTTGGAAGTCGTGAGACACAAGACCGCATATCACTATCTTAAATAGTCACATATTTTTGTGTACACTTGTGGTTTATGTACTTGTATATATCTTTCATTCTACAGCAGTTTATTTTATCTTTATGTGATAAGAGCATCAATACACAAAATAACGCCCTGTGTAATTATCCTAAAATCGAAAAGAAAGAAAAAGAAGGACAAAATTGGTACCCTCAATCAATGAACATCTTAGCTCATTATTAAGGGTGCAGCTCAGTTTCTGAACTTTTTAAGAATGAAACCTGCTAATTTTAATAAAAATCTTGCCTGTAAAATGGTTTCCCTTACATAAAAGTAAAATCCCAAATCCAAAAACATATAAGTAACAGAACTACTTGCTGTAACTTTGCAATTTTTAGCATCTGGTATGTAGGGACCTAATATTAAATTTAAAAAAAATTAAATTGGTTTTATTTTTATATATTTTATTAAATTTACACCCCTTTTTTGTCACTCATGTTGATTTGATGCTTATTGCAATGGCCAACTGTTGCAATGAAAATTTTGTCAAACATAATAAATGACGTAAATATCACGCAATAATTGTCAGATAGAATCATACCTTTACATTGAAAAATATGTTGTTGTTTTTTTTGTGCATTTTTCCATATTTTACAAAACAATTCAATTCAGTTTTAATTAGATGTATGCTTTTAGCCTGTACTTATTATTCAAGAGTTAATTGATGGCTTAAGGGGATTTGAGTTTCTTGTAATGGGTTATAAAGTTGAAACTCAACTAAGGTCAGTTTGACAATAATATAGTGTTCTGGCTGAAAAATGTCAAAGCCATTCTAGTTAAGACATTGGGACTGTTCCTCCCTAACTAGGTTCTCTTTACCTGTAGGCACCAAGAATGAGCGTAAGGTTTAATGAATTTTAAAATCGATCGTAAATAAGGCTTGTTAACTAATTAGGGAGATTGTTAAAAAGTTACTTTAGGTCAATGGGAAAAGTTAATGTAAAACAATTTAATGCATTGGGACTATTCCAAGTCTGGCCATATCAAAAGTTGCAAACTAGAAGAACCATCATGAGTGTTTGTATTGTAAGAAGCAATTAGATGGAGATAAGGCTAAATAAATTCTTCCTTAATGGTTAATGGATGATCTGATGTTTTCCGTTTGCAATAATAAAAACCCATAAAATGATAAAAATGCGCTATTTTTCCTCCATTAGCAAACCTTTTTTTAGAGTGTGTAAATAAAAATGAATACATAATCACTGACACTAATAAAAAACATTATTGAAAAACAATTATTTTATAAGTCCATTTATGTTTAGTGGTTTAATTTACAAAATTACTTCTTTCAATTTATATACATTTACTACTTATTATAATTATATTTATTATACTTATTTTATAAGCCAACAAGTTCCAAATCATTGGTACATACAGCAGACTATACGTTAAATTGAAGTATTTAAATATTAGGATTTTTGATGAAATGATTTCAAGCTTTTAACAGCCCTGGCCTTATGCTTTTCATATTCCATTGTTCATACTTTTAAAAAGCTAAAAGTCCAAAACTAAAGAAAAGTCTCTTGTCAAAGACAAAAGACAAGCAAAGGCTACAGATTTTTGTAAATAAAATTTTTTGTCTTTTTTACCTATGTTTATGTATGTGAAAAGTATAAATCTAATTAAAACTGTATAGAATACACTATTTTATTCCCCCAAAGCACAGTTCTATTTCAATCTAAGATAACATCTACTTTAGAAGATTTCCAATGTTGATCAATTGTGACTTGTAGATAATAAATATGATGCTGATGTTTGGGTATTAAACAGCTGTACAGTCAAAAATCCTGCCGAGGATCACTTCAGGTAAGTTTTACTTCTTGGATATAGAATGTTTTGTATATTTTATGTTTTATTTATTTTATTCGTAGAAATGAAATCCAATCTGGCCAAAAGCTTGGTAAATGTGTTGTCGTTGCTGGCTGTGTATCACAAGGAGCCCCAAAGTCAGATTTCCTTAAAGGGCTGAGTATAATAGGTGTACAGCAGATAGACCGTGTAGTTGAAGTTGTTGAAGAATCTCTCAAGGGTATAATAAATCATTCATTCTTCAGTAGATTTCTTTTAAAATTGATTTTTATGTGTAGGAACTTTTCAGGAAACTCTGTGAGGTTGTTAGGTCAGAAAAAGTCTTTTGGTAAAAAATTAGGAGGTGCTTCTTTATCTCTTCCAAAAGTGAGGCGGAACCCACTGATCGAGATAATTGCCATTAATACCGGTTGTTTAAACCAGTGTACATACTGCAAGACAAAACATGCGAGGGGTGATCTAGGGAGTTATCCAGTCGGTAAGTGTATTTATTTTATTATAGAGATTATTAATTTGGTAATTTGACATTGTTTCAGAGGAAATTGTGGAAAGAGCTAGGGAAGCTTTTTCAGAAGGGGTTGTAGAAATTTGGCTTACATCGGAAGACACCGGTGCTTATGGGCGTGACATTGGCACTTCACTGCCAGAACTTTTGGATGCCCTTGTGCCTGTAATTCCAGAAGGGTGTATGCTAAGAATTGGAATGACGAACCCCCCTTACATCCTCGAACATCTAGAGGTCTTAAAATTTATAGATAATTTTTTACTTGTTTTTATTTATGATTTTATATATTAAAGGCTATATCAAGAATATTAAATCATAAAAGGGTATATAGCTTCTTGCATGTACCCGTGCAATCAGGAAGTGATGCAGTTTTATCTGATATGAAAAGAGAATATTCAAGGAATGATTTTGAAAAAGTTGTCAATTATCTTAAAGAAAGGTATTCCCTTCTAGACTGTTTGTAATAAATTTGAAATAATATAAGTGTATTTATCAGAGTACCCGGAATGACAATAGCTACCGACATAATATGTGGTTTTCCTACTGAAACTGAAGAAGATTTTAAAGAGACTATGACATTGTGTGAAAAATATAAATTCCCATCTTTATTTATTAACCAGTTTTTCCCTCGTCCTGGAACACCTGCAGCAAAAATGCAGAAAATACCTGCACAAGAGGTAATTAAAATTTTTCTTACGTTTATATGTTTAAAACAAAAATTGTAAGCGTAGGTCAAAAAAAGGACAAAGGAACTGACAGAGTTATTTCATTCCTATGAGCCTTATACCAATTTGGTGGGGAATGAGTATGATGTACTTGTTACTGAAGAAGCCCATGACCATAAACATTATGTTGGTCATAACAAATCATATCAACAGGTAAGAAAATAAACATCTTGGAAAAATAAAGTAATATCATTTTTTCCCCATAGATTCTTGTTCCCAAAGATGAAGCGTTGATGGGCAAACAAGTAAGGGTAAAAATCACCTCAGCAACAAAATATAGCATGCACGGTGAAGTTCACACTGTTCGAGATGTACAGGTTAAAAAACAGGATATCAACAATGAAAAGAAAAACATATTTTACACTTTGTCTATTATTTTACTGCTAATACTAGCAAGGTTTATATGGATGTTTGTGTAAATAAATATTTTACCGTTTATGTTTATTATTTTGCATACATAATATAATTTCTGCATACATGGTACTTTTGTCCAGTGCTTTGAGTTCTTTGTCTAACCATTTTTTTCATCACCACCTTTTCCATCTGCCCCTTTGGTCATTAGGTCTGTACAATTCCTTTCTTATACAGTCAAATCTTGTTAATTCATTTTTTTTTTTTTTTTGATAATTCTGGGCTAATACAGTCGTCGCTAATATGAAATATTTTTCATAACAGGGACAAAGAGAGCATTTTGTAATACAAAATGGAACCACTTCCCCTCGTTTTAATTCCAGGTTTTTCCTTATAGTTTAGTATTTTAATCTTCTCGTTTGTATGTTTGGTGAGGGGGGGGGGTTCTGTCTGTGTAGATGTTTTTTGGGAAAAAAAACTGTTAAGTATATCGGGTTGAAAGCAGGGCTGTTAGATTTGAACCTGGGATTAATAATTTATCATCAGGAATGCAGCATTAATTTTTTTACATTATTTTATTTAAGATTTTTAAGTTAAGGATGCTCAGTTTGAATTAATATAATTAATTTAGATTATGATTCAACAAATCCCTGTAGTTTAGAGCTATTTGGTTGTCAATGGGTAAGCCCAGTAGACCAAAATTTACTAGCAAGAATACTGCAATTTTTTAGAAAGGCTTTTTTCTTAAAACTAAACTTAATTTCAATTATTTTAATTTATATAAATAGTTTAGATTGTGATGTATCACATATGAGTTACAAGCCAAAGATTGATTTATTAGCAGGAATACTGCATTGTTGTTTCAAATATTTGTTTTAAGATTTTTCTCTTAAAAACTTGCTTTATTTGAATTAATATAATTAGTTTAGATTACGATTGTTCATATCTCTGTATTGTAGAGCTATTTTGGTTCTAAATATGTAAGCCCAGTAGGACAAGGACTTATTTGCAGAAATGCTGCAATAAGCTTTTTTTTAATATTTGTAGTAAGGTTTCCTCTTCAATACTAGCTTAATTAATTCGAATTATTTTAATAATAATAATTTATAATGAGTTTTTGTTAATGGTTTGTCCTAATCTCCAATTCCCCCTACTTTAGAGCTATTTTGGTTCTCAATATGCAAGGCCAGTAGACCAAATTTAATTTATTATCAGGAATACTGCTTTGTCTTTTTATGAAAAATATTTGATTTAAGATATTCTAGTTTAGATTAAATAATTTATCCTTAAGGGCTATTT
The DNA here is from genome assembly GCA_039619505.1 of Cimex hemipterus. NCBI lineage: Eukaryota > Metazoa > Arthropoda > Insecta > Hemiptera > Cimicidae > Cimex > Cimex hemipterus. The sequence continues at coordinate 1,140,918 of CM077114.1, read as the reverse complement.
GGAATGACCCTTGTGTGTGTGTGTGTTGTCCTTAAGGACACCTTTAATAGGAAGGTTTCTTTTGAATCACACCAAAGCATGTTTATGTTCGATTTGTTATGGAACTTCTGGAATTCGTTGTTGAGCCTTTTCTCGTCCGGGAAGAAGTCCCTTTCGAACCGGCTTAGCGTTTACATAAAGTCCACAAAAGGTGACAAACTGCCAGTCGAGCTTGATCCGAAATGGGATATAAAAGAAGTGAAGGAAATCGTGGCACCCAAGCTGGGACTACCGCCGGACAACGTTGAATTCATCCTAGCTGGTAAACTTCTTGACGATTCGACAATAATCGAGGTAAAAACAAGTTTAAAATTTATTGTTTTTAATAATTTGCGCAAGAAATATGCAAAGGTGTTATTCAGTTCAATGAACACAGTCTAGCTTTCATATTCCATTTCCACAGGAATGTGATTTGGGAGAGCAAAGCATCCTCCATATGGTTGTCAGTAAGCGGGACAGTAATAAATCAAGGCCATTGAATCAAACTCTTTCAGCCTTGGAAGAGGAAAATCCAGTGAGAGATAGCCCAACTAGGGAGTTAGGTGAAAAAGTCCATTTTTACGTGTTTTGCAGTCAGTGTGGGCCGAAAGGCGAGAAGCCGCATGAAGGGAAACTGCGGGTGAGATGTGCAACATGCGGGAGTGGGGCCATCACTGTAGATTCAGACCCTGCATCTTGGAGCGATGTCCTTGAACCAAAGAGGATTTCTGGCCATTGCGAAGAAGAAAATTGCCCTGTGAGATTAATGTTTTATCATTTTGTTTTCTTAAACTGTTTGATTATAATACTCTTGACAGGTTGGTGCAGTCGCTTGGGCAGAATTTTATTTTAAATGTGCTGAGCACACTACCACAAATGAAAAAGAAGAAGCATTATCTCTCCATTTGATACGCCCTAATTCAATGGAAGTTCCATGTCTCGCTTGTACAGAAATTGTGTATGTTTTGTTGAAAGTTATAACTTTTTTTTTATATTTGAAAAACCCTTAACTTCTTTGGGACTGATTTATGGATCCTAAAATGTGTTCCCCTGCCAGTAGCCTCAGCTACTCCAAGACCCCCCCCCCCTTTGGTCATGTCATCAACTTTTCTCTCTCTCTCTCTCTCTCTCTCTCTCTCTCTCTCTCTCTCTCTCACTCACTCCTTTCATGTTTTACCAATAGCATTCAAATTATTGCAGTACATTCTTCAAATATTGCTTTGAAAGTAAGTAAATGTAAGGGAAAAACAAAATTATTTCACCCAGAAAGTCTTCATTATGTATTTTGTAACATTATAACAGAAATAATGTATAGTCCTCTTTATTTAGCTCAACTCTGCAAATATACATATGCTCATACAAACACATGAGAATAGAGTTGAAAAACTACATATATAAAATACATAATACGGTCAACACAAATATATTTTGAAAATAACTATGAATGTAAATGATGTAAAACTAAAACTGAGGCAACTTGGCAGACAAAAGGCAAAACATCAGAAAAACAATAGCTTAGATGGTAGAGAAGGACGGTGGTAGGTAGATATGGTGATATATAGATGAAAGGACATTTCCAATGTGAATGGTTATTGTGGTTAAATGATTTTTCAAAAAAAAAAATTTTTTTTCCATTAAAAGGGATGTGTTGTTTCACAAAACTTGAGTGCGAGGTCAGATTGTAAAACAGAAGTGGGAGAAAAGAGTGGTTTGTTGATGTTGGTGGAAAAGGAATGGCATGGGAGGTCTCAACGCACTGCTGTGGTGTCTATTACACTATACATTGGATACAACCTTAGCCTGATGTGAGTGGGTGTCCAGCTAGGGCTTCTAAAGGCATTTTTAAAAAAGATCAATTTTGTCAGGGCTTGGGGTCTCGTTAAGGTTAAAGGACCCTTGGTGATTGTAGCATCTGCATCTTAGAAAATAAAAAGTGTGGAGATTACTAGAGTAAGAATTAAAAATAGGTTTAGATGAATGAAGGTTCAAAAGCAAGCCAGAGATAACAAAACAATAAAAAGATAAAATATGAGAAGTGTAATAAACTAAAGGAAAAAAGCAACCATTAGAGACTATAAATTAAATCAGTAGGGGCAACAGAGGCAATAGCAGGGTTGGTCCTGGGTTAAAATCTCTGCATCTTTGAATTTGAACCCAACAATGGCTTTTCCAAAAATACCCTGTAGGTCTATATGACCACCTCTGTGTATATGTAGTCTTTTAAAATAAATAATTAAAGGTAGACACATGGACATTTACATTTGTGCCAAAGTCTATGAGATTGTCCAGTATGTAGAGAAAGGTTGGTAGATGTGGCCCACTTAATTGGCAGTTGCCGTTCCTTGGCTCCATGTAGAGACTGCATAGGATTCCTCCTCCCTCTGATATTAGAAATGTATTTTACTATTCTATTCTGATTCATGAAGGAAACAGTTGTTTTATTGTATATAGTGCTGATATTTTTGTTCTCTCTTGTGAATGTTGAGAATGAATGTATTTATTTGAATGAATCTGTAATGTGACAGGACCAATGACGAAATATTGAGTACACAATTATCCAACAATTAGGTTAGCTATATAGGTGGAAAGAGTGATAGAGGAGTATCAAGTACTTTACCATCTTAACTGTGTGAATGGTATGTAAAAAGGGAAGAAATTAAGAGTAAATGAGAATATGAATTGCCAAGCTGTTGAGATCCCAACATTGGTGGTAGGATGGATAAGACCAAAGTTTGACCCCAGACTGCCAACATCCTGAGTGGGTGATTCTCGAGGCCGATAATTATTGTATTGTTATTATTTTATGTTATACAAAACCTGAAATTACTGGCAGGCTGTAAGAAGTAATAAGTTGGCTCCACACACATGCATGCCTGCATATTAGCATCTGAAATCAATGTTCAGTAACGTAAGAAATATTGTAGTTATACTTATGCAAGGGCCTACAAAAATGTACACAAACACTTCTACACTTAAAATTATTTTTTTCCGAGTCATAAGGAGGCGTAACATCCATACTACCCATTGGTCAGAACCACTTAACAATAACTTTTTCAAATTATTCTCAAATCTCTAAGGGCTATGCTGGAATTCGATGCCAGAACTACTAGCATGACAAACGAGTTAAACACCCTAACAACTAAGACTATTTGCACTGATGTAACAAGCATATAAAAAAGAAAAACAATTCCATAATTAAAATCAGTTTATTCCATCTAATAATTGGCAGCAATCAAAAAATAGCTAATTACATTCTTGAATAATGATTGGAAAAGTTGCCTATTCCAGATTTTACAAATGAAAGCCAATAAATAAACATAAACATTTTTCTTTTAAGAGTGTCAATGATCAAATGTAGTCCGAAGGAGCAAGGTCTTGCGATTGAGATTAAGCTGTTTTTCTGTTTTGGTTTGTACAATTGTCAATTGTAGTTTTTATTAATTATTTTAGATCTCCTGTGTTGGTGTTTCCTTGCAGTGTGGGCCACTGTACTTGCATACCATGTTTTTTAAGGTACTGCTCTTCTCGATTATCTGAGAGAAAGTTTGTACTAGATAAAACAATTGGGTACACTCTGCCTTGTCCGACTGGCTGTAAGGACTCCCTTATTGCTGCCACTCAGCACTTTTTACTTATGAAAACGACTCCGCAACTTGTAAGTTAAATTTAATTTTAAATTAATCTTTAAGTATTTGATTGTTTTGTTTATTTTTAAATAGTACATGCAGTATCAAAGGTTTGGTGTGGAAGATTATGTCCTTCAAAATGGGGGTGTTTTATGCCCTCAGCCGAACTGTGGGAATGGTATATTCCCTGATCCTACTTGCAATTCTGTCAAGTGCAGTTCATGCGGGTTCGTCTTCTGTAAAAAATGCCTTCAAGGAAATCACACGGGTGATTGTGATGAAGTACCTTCCACTCTGTCATTAATAGAAGGAGATTCATCTTACAAAATTGACCCATTAAAAGCCTCCCAAGTAAGATTATTTTCAAAACCATTTTTTTTTGTTAAATACTTTTTTATTTTATTATTGTCATTATAATATACATTATTTATTTATTTTTTAAGGCAAGATGGGATGAAGCGACAAAACTTACAATCCGGGTCAAAACGAAGCCATGTCCAAAATGTAGAACTGCCACAGAAAGATCAGGTTTTTTCTAAATAAACAATTTAACTTAGAATGTATAATCTTAATATATAATTTGTAGGTGGTTGCATGCACATGGTCTGCTCAAGGTGCGATTTTGAATGGTGCTGGGTGTGCCAGATTGGATGGACCAGGGATTGCATGGGGAGCCATTGGTTTGGTTAAATATTGGCAATCAATTTTTAAGCTTTCGATTTAATTAAAAATCTAATTGCTATTTTGAAGGATAGTAGCAAAACTGACAGAAAAGAAAAAAAATCAAACGTCTTTCCAATTGGTTTTCCAGTCTGAAATGTATATTCTGTCTCGACTTTTAAACATTTTTGCAATTAGCATCTTAGTAAGTTTTCAAATTTTTAAACTCACAAATTGTAATTGATTTTGTGTTTTGTCTGAATTTGAACTGAGTTAGCATATGTTATTACTTTATAATTATAACAAAATTAGTCAGTTTTAAAAAAATGAGGATAGGTCAAAATTATTGGAAAAGACCTCACTGCAGGTTCATGGCCCCCCAGGCCACATGAAAACATTTCCCAATTAAACATTTAGCTCGATCATCTCTGATCAACCTGATATGCCTTTTCTTGCTCATTTTGCCTGTCTGACATCCATCAAATTATGCTTTGAGTTATTTTGACAATTGTGTCTTTCTCTATATCTTTTTTGTAGTTTACTAACTGATAATAAAAGTGATATAGCTGACATAATAACACATTGAAAATCGCAAAATGAAAAAAGAAAAACGACCAGGACGATAGGCCACAAAGAAGCTATTGATAAAATAAACATGCGGAGTAATAAACCCAGTTTTATCATCATTTATTTGCCATTTTAGTGTTGGTGGCTTAGTTCAAGGTCCCAGGTTTAAGCAACCCTTAATTTGAACCCAACTAACTTACAATTTGGCTACCTCCTCATTAAAAAACAAAATGTATTTATGATTTTGTCAGAATTAACTAACTACTGTCGAAAATGTATTATGAGAATTTACTGAGAACTTAATTGATTAAACAATTCTCTAATCCTTCTTCTTATTTTAATGCGGTATTATTTACTTTTTGCAATTTATTAACTTTTTAATTATTAATTTAAATAGCCTGAATTTATTTATTTATTTTTGATTTCTTTAAAAAAAGTTTTATTTTTAATGATATAGGACAAAATAAGGACTGATTGACAAATAAAGTAGGTATAAAACCACAAATATTGTGGCTGTTATTTATAAAAATTTATTATTTCTTTAATATAAAAATGATCAAAGAAATATTTTTACATAGGTTTAATTTGTTTTATTTTTTCACATTGTGCAAAATCATATGTATTAATATTATGTACAAAAAATTACAATATAATTATACTTTCAATTAAAGTCTGAGATCATTTTGAAGACTTATTGTGTAAACGTAAAAATTTTACAACTGATTGTTCCTTATAAATTTGTTGCCTTCAGAATTTTTCCCGCTGTATTTTTTCGTCCATTTCCCATATGTACCTTCAAAAGATTTAACATTATGAAAACAAAATATGCACAGTTATATATTTACGTTACCTTTTGATGTTAAAGTGGATTTTGGTAAAGGCGTGTATTTTCGGTTTAACTGTGGTGAAGCTATTCCCTGATCAGGCTGAAAATAATAATAATAATTTCTATATGTATACAATATAATTGTTTACTATTTTACCTGTGGATGTGCAATGTTCATATATCTACCTCTAATGATCCCTTCGGATCTTTCGTCTTTGTTTACTAATCTGGAATCTAAGAAACTAAGATTTGGCATATGGTAAAGAGTGTAATGCCTGAAAGAATTTAAAAAATAAATAAGCTCAGAAGAGATTTAGTTAACCTAAAATAGAATGTTTGGATGTTAGGGCGTGAAATGACCTTAGCCATTAAAACGCCCTTAAAAATTAATAATAATAATAATAATTTCAGTTTAAAATGATACCGGTATCGCTGGTAATCATCTTCATCCTTATCATTGTGTGAAACTGGGCTTGGGCATGCAGGATTTCCGAGTAAACTTAAATGCCTCAAAGCTGTCAGATTTTCTTTCACTTTTACAAGGAAACTTTGTAAATCTGTCAACTGAAAATTATATTAGTTAATAAATGGAAACAAAACTAATGGCCCTGTGTTCATTACCTGATTATTGTTAATGGATAAAGTGTGGAGTGTAGGTAAAGGTGGAAACTCGATATCATCCCCAAGCTGATTATTGTCAAGGACAAGAACTTCAAGATTGAGAAATTCTGACAAGCCAATGAGACTTCTGAGAGAATTGTAGCTGATATCAAGACTAAAAGCCTTTTGTCCGTACATCCTCTGTAAGGTGATCGGTATCTTCTCAGCTCCTTGGCTGACATAATTTAACTAAAAAAATTGGAACTTGTCATTAAAAATTGGTTAATTCATTTCCTACTAAAATTGGTACCCAGCCCACATAAAAAGAGTACCAGCTTCATATTTTATTTTAGAATAACAACAGTACAAGTTTTTCATCAGTAGTGAGGATAACGGATCGGTCCACAAAACCAGAGTACCTTCGCTCTACAATATTATCACAGTTATTGATGTCTATCACAACTGCTGTAAAAACACTGAAGGAAGACAGATAAACTTAAACTACTCTCCTATCGCAAAGACTGCTTCTTCAACACCACCATTATTTTTGAAGCTATTATGGTAGAATTATGAATTTTTTCTTTAATTTGAAAAAAATATTGTTCTGACATGATTTTTATTTCAGAGTTGAGCAGTTCAAAACATGTTTGCTGCTGGCTGAGGGTGGTGACAACCAGGCTGGAATTAAGAAGGATAAATTCTTGTAAGAAAAAGGATTAACAGAAATAAAAAGGTTTTCTTTTGTCAAAATAAATTAAATCCATTTTGAATAACAATCTGCATTGAGTGAAAATATTTGCCGATCAGGGTATGAAAAGAATTTTAGAAAAAAATGTGTACCTTGAAGACTTATAAAAATCTAAACGGCGTTCACCACTTTCTTCTAATAAACTTTAAACAGGGCTGGAGAGAAAAGCTTTCATAATGATCCAAAACCCCCGTCAATTATATTTAACTATGTCACTAGCAGTTGCGTGCATTTTTTTCGCAATCCTTTTTCGAACAAACCAGCTTTCTTTACAAATTCTTGTCACTGCCCCCCCCCTCCAGGAAATTGAGCTTACTTTTTCAAAATGTTTATGGATTGAATGCATTTTGTTTTTACCAATTTGATATGCTTTGCTCTTTTGGGACACCTGTCAAAAATCAAACCAATTATTCAGTATTGATTGGCAATGAATGTATGAACCTTGGTCTCCATTTAGCGAAACGTAGCTTACCAAAAAAAAAAAAATTAGATTTAGTACGTGTACGTGTGAACTTGAAACAAGAATTTTCCAGCCTTAATGTATGTATTAGTTTCTTTTATCAGCTGTAACATACTGGTGTCTTTTCCCTGCCAGCAAACCACTAAATCATCTGCGTATAGCATTCACTCTTAATATTTTTATATTTAATGCATTAATATTTAATTTTTAATTACTGATGAATAAATTAATTGAATGTTAAAATATTGTACAGACTGAGAACTCAATACACAAACTACTTTTTTGATGAATGGTTTTTTCCACTCTAACCCACTATTATCGCTCGCAAATTTGTTAATTATGTATAATAATTTAAATAATAAATCATTAGTATTAATTACCTATATTTTCAGAAATGACAAACATTCAATGAAATAATGAATTTTAGGTTGGTTTGTTTTCATAATATTTACATCCAATCTTTTTTTCTGTTAATAGAATGTTTTAAAAATATATATTGTCTATAAATATTAGTTTTATATGATACGTTGTACTTTTATCAATAAAAAATGAAGAAATCAAATTTAAAAAATTAATTTTTTTCCCAGTGTTTTGGTGCATTTTCTTTCAAACCATCATAAATAAATATTTTTAAATTGAAACTCGTGAATTTTTTCATTTAATTTATACTAAAATAAGGATGTTGTAATTAAAATAATTATAAAAAATTGAAAAAAATAATATTGTTTATAAATAATAATATAAAAACATTGTTGGTTGAAATAAAGAACAAAATATGAGTGTCTTTTTTTTACTATGTATTACGTAATTAGATAATAGATATTTAGATAATTAGTATACATTGAAATATTAATAAAGAAAGCTGATTCTTAAGAAAATATTTTTTTAAATAATGAGAAACTATTTCTGTAGCGTCTAATTTTACTCCTTTTTTTAAATATTTAATGCTTTATTATTATTACTTAGTATTAAATGTCAATATAAAATTCATTATTTAAACATTACAAAAGATTGAAAAAATTTAACTAAAATTTGCTTTTTATTAAAATTTTCATTATTTTTAAATGACCAAATACACATGAGAATATGCTTTTAATTATAAAGTAATATAGTGGTTCAGTAATGAGCTTATATATT
>CM077114.1:1039413-1107072 GCA_039619505.1 Cimex hemipterus | reverse complement strand
GAGTTTAAAAGAGAAAGGAAGTGAGTGAATGCAAAAGAAAATAGTAAGTGAGTGACAGAGAAAGGGGCGAGTGAATTAATACAGGAGCATGTGAATGCGAGGATGTTCAATGAGTTTAAGAGAAAGGGTGAGTGAATAAACGAATGAGTGTGTTCTGTTTGTGTTTTAATAATGTTATACATTTATTTATTTATTGTTACATTATTTTCAAGGTATGCAAATACTTACAAATATGGTGGTGAAATGTTTATTTTTATTCCATTTTTTTTTTGACAAACTATTTTGCTTGTTTTGTTTCATGCGGATTTTTCATCATTTTATAATTAATTTTAGTTAAAAAATCCATTAAGACTACTCTCGTAAAGTAATGTGAAAATCCTCTAGGTTTCATTAATTTTCCATCGTTAACTAACAAACATTTTAAAGCGATCACAGACCAAAAAATTAGGTTTGTTGGTAATTAATTAATTAATATTAATTTGTTAGTACATTCTTGAAAGCCAATTGATTCAAAGGCAGTTTTAAAAATGTTTTGGCTTGCGACATCCAACGTTTGTGTTTTTCGTCTGTTACGTTTTCCTTCTGAGCCCAGGGTAAAGACGTAACCGGAAGAGCAGAATTTCGGGTCAACTTAGTTAAAACGAAAATAAGAGAGAAAGAAGCTATTTTCGGAAGAAATTCGATCCTTGACTTTCACCCCTTTCATAACACCTCATAACCGAATCAGAGGTTGGGACTCGCTGAGATGTTCGCAAAATTAAAGGGCCATCAACCCTCGTGGCCAATTTAACTAAGTGAGCACAAAAAAGTATGCACTGAAATGAAAATCGACTTTCAGATCTCTCACCTAATAGGACTATGGTCGATAGATGGTCCTTGGTGGAACTTAATAAATAGCAGGAGAGAGATCATCACATTAAGATTAGACCATGCGAGGGAAACTTCCATTTTGGTCGGTGGGTGTTCAGCATAGAGAAAGGTTGCACGATATGTTCATTCATTAGTGTCTTTCGCCTTCCTAACCGATGAGAATTATGCTTGAGCAGAGCAGTAGATGGGACCTCCTGTATCCACTGGAGTCAATAGGGTTATTTTAATGAATGTGGTACTGATAATTTTCAACTCGCGAGGAGCGGTCAAGAATAAGGTCTTTTTCATTTGTTGAAAAAGACCTTATTGTCGTCTTCTGAGTATAAAGTGTGGTGCTATTCTTGTGTGTCATATTGGTTTTGTATGAAAGTGTTGTGAGTGTCGTGACAAAATCAATATTTCACAAGAATAGCATCACACTTTATGCCCGAAGATGAACCGAATAAAGGTCGAAACGCAGCAAAAAATGAAAAAGTTGTTTTTCTAAACTACCTCATTCTTGACCGCTCGGGTCACTACGAAATACACTACTGATAGTTTTCTGTCCACTAGTGAATATTGAGAATAACGTATTTATTGGCGTGAACGTGCAGTGTGAGAGTGGCGATGGCGGAATATTGAATCATCGACACTCAATTAGGTTAGTTATATAATAGTAAAGGGTGATGAGGAATATCGAGTAACACCCTAAGTGAATGGTATGTAACAGGAAAGAATGTACATGTGAACGGGTTTGGAATCTAGAAACTAATTACATTGGGGGCTGAAACTGACCCATGGATAAAACATGGAGACCAACCTGGGACTGGAGATATGACCCCAGACTGCCAAGATGGGTGAGATTCTCCAGACCTGACGGTAATTTATTGTAAATTACAACAGGTGGAATCACCCGTTGACTGCGAGAAGTGCTACATAACTATATGTGTTTTTACATTCATGTGCAGATTTGAGCATAAAATCATACAGCGAGACATTTTTTAATACTGCATGTACCTCAGCACACTCTCCATCATTTTCAAACTGGCAAAGTATAAACTTTAAACTTCCGACATAACAAAAGTCATAAAAAAAATGTTGTTGGATATTACACGCAGGAAAATAAAACAAGTTTTTTATTCGTGTATAACTGTAAGTCAGAAATAAGGCGTAAATAATAAAGAAGTGGAGAAATCAGACTTGTTAAGGAGATAAACGTGGAGTGATAAAGTTTATGACCCAATCCTTGATTATCAGTACAATTGAAGTGACTTGACTTTCCCTTGACTTAAGAACGTATTAAACTGTTACAATCCGATTCACTTTCGATTTTTCAATGAGCATGCTTTTAGTTTTCATTGAACAAAAATCCACGCCTATTAAATCTTTTCGTTGGACCCGTTTAAATACACATTTTCAATCGGAGGTAGCAACCTTCGGCAGCAATTTGGCTCGCAATTACTTCGCTTTTTGTTGAATCTGGTTTCTCGGACCGGCAGAAGCCGTAATCTAGTTCAATGGAGTAAAGTCGGTATTTTCATTTTCCATAGGCCGGAAGCCACTGCCTAAAGGTGGACAAATAACCGGAACTGGTCGGCATTAAACGGTTCCGCATCATGAGTTCTCATCCTCCCTTCCTCTGCTGCACTTGTCGGATCGATGTTGATATAAAACATAACTCATACAACTGCTATTCAAAATGACGAAAATAAAAGTCGAGTCTCACTAATAAATGCAATCCCTCAGACACATAAATGGGATTCTTCAAAATTTTGGCTACTTTTTTACTGAAATTTTTTCGAGTTAGACCCATAAAAATATTTTTCTGAAAATCATGTAAGAAACGTCAAAGGACCAAGTTAAATAAGATAACACCACGAGGTCATTTTCATTGTTACTAAACGGTTCGTAATTGGACAAGAACAAAAAGATAAGAATAGAAACTGTAAGATTTTCCAAAACTTTTACAAAGATAGACTATTCCCTACACCTACTTTGAAGTTGATGCTTGATTTGAGTTTATAAGTATGACTTGATGGATAATTTCAATAATGTATTTCATACACGTTGATAATAAATTGCTGTTTTTAAAAATATCCAAGCCTTGCATTGTCACTGTTTGTTTATAAGTTACTCAAAGTTTAATGTTACTTTTTTGTTAAACTCATTACGGAGTGATCTATTGTTATCGATAACAAGTTACTATAAATTATTCATGGAATTGACTTATATAAAGGTTTGATTTTTAAACAATGTGTCAGTGAAAAATACGTCCTCATGTTCATCCAAACACACACACACACACACACAAATTGGTGAACTAGGATCCTAGCCCAAACACAATACTTGCTGCATCACCAGTAAATATTTGCGCCTTGCATTATCAAACTGTTCATTGGCAGTTATTAATTATCTATTAAACTGATTACACGGCTACTGATCGGTACAGTTAAAAGTTAATCGATTATCGATTGTTTTTATGGATAGCATGCCTAGACATAGAAAAAGCCATTTTATTGTCTACCTTAACTTTTTTTTATTGAAAGACAATTTTTATTGGCAGACTGCTTCTATAAATCATTTAATTTAATCACTTTTTCGAAAGTTTCTTTCTAGTGGAATGATCATGTTTATTAATGAAGATCATGTTAATTATTATAAAACTTTTGTTTTCAGTGTTCAATAATAAGACCTTGTGTTAATAAGAAAAAAAATCTGGTGGAAAAGTTAGCACATCCCAGTCCAGCGGCAACTATTTTTACCAAGTCGCCAATAAATTTCACTAAATATTTTTCTTTCTATTTGACGAACAGCTGCCAAACTGCGTTTTTTCTTATGCTTGGAAAGAAAATTGAGTGAGATGCGAGGAGATTAAAAAATAAATAAATGAACACTTGTTTTCTATAAAAATGTTTCACTAAATATATTCGGCTTTTATTCCATAAATTTAAATAATTAATTATTCTTTTAAATAATTATGGTTTTAATGGGAATTTAGTGTGATATCCCAGCCCAACTGCCATTGCCCCGGCCCCGTCACCGATAAAAAAAATTCGCCTCAACATTGTCACTTTGAAACACAAGCTTGTTCTATTTCTAATTGATTTAAAGACACTGATCTTTCAGTCCATAAATTTCTGAAAAGCTGTATTAGTTTCTTAAATATCTTGTTAAAATAAATTTACATGCGAAGCGAGAATATGGGGATTGCTTCCTCGCAAACCTTTGCAGCATCACCAGTAAAACATTCTGAGGTTTTGCGTTGTCAAACGTAAAATTGCCAGTTATTATGTTTGAAACTGATTACAGGGTCATTGATCGAAATCAGCGTATAATCAAAAATTAATCAACTACTGACTGTTCTTTTATTAATTATTAAAAGCTTTATTAAATGTCATTTTGGGTAGTAGCGAAGTAAAGCTATAATTCACATTGGATTTTGGATGATTTCTACAGTATATTTTGGTTCAAATAGCATAAAGCTTTTATCGACGGGCGTTTGTAGAAAAGACTTGAACATTTATCGCGTTTTTCGTCGCGATTTGTAAGCTTTAAGTGCGGTCAGAAAATCGATATTGCCGCGAAAGAAAATAAATCCATTCCAATTCAGTAATGTTTTTTCTTGGCACTAGATGATCGAATTGGGAACGGTATTTAACGTAATTGACGGTTTTATTTCGTCAGACAGAAGCACACAGTAATTTCTTCCAATCTTACCAAATGCGTTGCATGATCTTTCTCGTAGCACTCTTGAAAGTGGTTAATGATGGTTAATTTTTCTTTACCCATCTTCGACAACGAACTGAATTGTTTACTATTAACGGTAATCCCCCCCCACCAGGTCATCAATCACATATTAATTAACGACATATTTATAAACACTTTGAAATCGACTCACAAACAGAAATATGGTCTTCTAAATCTTCTCAAATCCAATCTCAGATCTTTTTTATTTAAAAATTATTACTGATTTAACAAATTATCATTGCTTCACAGGATGGATTTGGTTAGCTGGACAGTTTTTAGCAATTCAAGCAGTTCTAATAATATGAAGGGAAATTCATAACTGACATAACAACTAAGTCCACCGATAAGTACATTCAAGCTCTTACTTCAGTAACCCCCCCCTCTCACCAAATGTACTTGTCGCATTGGCCTGATGCGAAAGTGGAATACAACAGGAAGTCGATCAACTTTACACGGATATTAAACAAGCTATAAGACTTTTATAAATTTCAGGGCAAATTAACAACCTATGACATAAGGAAGAGATGTTTCCTGAAAAAGTAGAAAATCCTCAGATAAAAAGCCGTCGAGCCGAGTCGTTTTTCCACTTTTATATAAACAAATAAATTGCGAATAATACAGAGAAAAACTTCTGAAGCCTAGGTGTGAGCAGCGGACCTTGAATAGCACGGTTTTCTACCGCTTTCACTGCGAGCGACCGTCGGTATTTTGAAAAGTACAAGAAAGTACGGGAGCCCGTAGTTCTCTTTTAACATTAATTTTTTTCAAAAGACCTAATTCCGTTTACTGACTTACTAAAGGGCCATTATATCACTCTGAGGCCTTTCTACTTTCGTTTATTAGCGGGCGTCTTCCTCATCCTATTGTCACGTCTAGCGATAAGACCACTCTCACAACCTAGACCACTATGTGGATAATTTATTCTAATCGGTTAGATTAACATTAAAATTGTCTTTTTGCCTTTGTTCCGCGTAAAACCGGTTTGCACCACCATCCTTTGTAAGACACTTTCCAAAGGAAGTACACTGCAAGCGAAAAACTGGTTCAAATTTCTTCAAAATTAAATTGTGAGATACAGAAAAAGCTAGAAGGGAAGGAGAGAGAGAGAGAGAGAGAGAGAGAGAGAGAGAGAGAGAGAGAGAGAGAGAGAGAGACAGGCAAATTATGATTAAAATGGGCAGGATGTTTTTAAATTTCGACTCTACTGTTTTGTACCCCATTCGTCATTGAAATCTGAAAGCACTAGGAAAATTAACCATTATTAGCCGTCGAATGGTCAAAATTGGATTCCTCTACAATAATAAATTTCAGTATCCATTCATGGGGAAAGCCTAAGATCCAGGTATCCTTTCGTAATGAAACTTTAGACGGAAATAGACGTTCAATTCGTTTAATCGCTTTTTCGAAGTCGGCCAAGTGAATGTACGACTGAAAATGAGTTTTGCATCATGGAAAAATCCATAAAAATCTTTTTCCAGCTTCGTGCTTTATAGCAACCAACCCAAAATGGTTTCATACTTTACCATATTTGTAAGAATAATAATAAACTGAAGGAAGGTTTTCATGGCTCAAAAGATAGTAAAAGATAGTGTGTATGGATTTTTAGATAAAAAAGATTTTTAAGATTGAAACTACATTTTACTAAGGAGAAATTATCGACAGTAAAAACCCCCTATTTTTATTAGCTAGGGGTAGTCTTTGCCACTAAATTTCAGCCGAGTTTTTGTACAATCTTACACCACAAACATTTGTGTGAAACAAGTGGAAAACTACGTTGAATGAGTTTGTTGATGAAAGGCTGAAAAGTTTTAGTTAAGGATGGCACAATTGAGTTACGAAGTTCTCGGAAAGACGGTGGGAAGTTGAGGATAAAAAGTACAATCACGGATTAATCGAATCATTCCTCCGGACAATAGTCATCTGACACGACTAACCGGAAAACATGCTATGACATCATCAAGATACGATATCACTTGCATGTTCCAGTTTCTCGAGCTCGTTCCGAAGGTCTTCAGATTATCCGTCTGACGCCCCTGCAGGTCAGAACCCCCGGAGGATCGAGGATCACGAGCAATTTAAAAAGTTAGAAGGGTCACGCGATTCATCCGAGCCTGTTCTGATCGATTTGGCACTGAAACGATACCAAGTCACTGCCTTACACAGACCTTGGAGAAGAAACGATCAGGCCGTCACATCCGCAATGCGCCCTTGTTATACAGAGAAAAAGAGAAGACAGCCTAAGGTCAATTATCATGGGAAAGGGGTAATTTCAATACACTGTTTTGAGGAGTTGAGAAAATCCAAACCGCCCACTGCTTCATTATGTGATCACTTCTTGTGTGCTTATGCAAAGTCAATTTCTTTTATTTGCCTTAACCCAATTACAACATTATTCGCCTTCCCGTGTATTAGAAACGTATTATTACCTATGAAACGAAACGAACCATAAAAACTCGATAATTCACGGGTCTGACAAAGAATCACCTTAAAGTAGGCATAATCAAAATGTTCCAGGAGGTATAAACAATGTAGGGGGAATTCGACAAAAATTTATAAACAAACAGTTAATGTTTTTTTTTAAGATTCACAAGCCTGTCTTATCAGACTTGTTTAGTAAACAAACACAAAGAACGATTGTTATAAATTGTAAAATTTCGAAAAGTTTTTGACTCGTAATGGATCAATATAAAAATACTTAGATGAACTGTATTTTAACATAATTCAACTTGGAAAATATTTCCATACAGTTTGATCTTCTAGGGTAGTCCTTGTTTGCCCATTTTCGTCCGTTTTTTCTACGGAATTTAAACATATTTTCCTACTTTGGACTTAGAAATCTGTACAAATTTCACAAACATATCAAAAGATTGAGAGAAAAAAGTAGAGAGAGAAAAAAAGTTAAAAAGAGAAGGAGAAATAGAGAGAGAGAGAGAGAGAGAGGGGGGTAATGGGAAAGGGAAGGAGAGCGATAGGAAGATAAATAATGACAGAAAAAGAGAGAAGAAGAGAATAAACGAGAATAAAAAAAAAGATTGTTATAAATTGTAACATTTTAAAAAGTGTTGACTCGAAACGGATTTACCAACATAAAAATACTAAACAGAACTTTATTTTAACTCAAATAAAATAATTATATGCAGCTTGATCTTCTAGGATATGTTGCTATTTTGAAAACTATACGAATTTTGCAAACATATCCAAAGAGTGAGAAAAAACAGAGAGAGAGAGAGAGAGAGAGAGAGAGAGAGAGAGATAGTGAGGAGGAAAACAGGTACACAAAGAAGGAAAGATAAGAGTGAGGCAGGGGGAAGGGAAGAGAAGGAGAGAAAATACAGAGAAGACGAGAACAAACACAAAGAACGATTGTTAAAAATTGTTTCATTGTGGAAAGTTTTGACTCTAAAAATACAAAGTTCAAGTTTATTTTAACTTAATTCAACTTGGAAAATAATTACATGCAGCTTCATCTTCTAGGAAAATCCGTCTGGCCATTTTCGCCCGTTTTTGCCACTCTGCCGGTGTTTCACCGTATTTTCTCATTTTGAAAACTGTACAAATTTTACAAACATATAAGAAGAGTGAGAGAAGAAAGAGAGAGCGTAATAAAGAAAGGAGGTGAGAAGACTAGAGAGAAATTGACAGAAAGAGAAAGAAGAATGCAATAAGAAACATAAAAACTGAGGGTGTATAAATGGAGCTCACGGAAGTTTCTAAAATTTTATAAATTTACATATACAACGGACACTTCTGATATAATAATAAACAGATCAACCGCCGGAAAAGCCGAAATGCCTAAACCAGTACGAGGGGCCAAACCAGCGAGGATAGGCAGACAAGAATCACCATCAACCAACAGGTTTGCAGTATTTCATAATTATATTATAGCTGGGAATGATTTATAATTTTCGTCATTGTGCCAATCTCTTTGGAATATGTCTAGGACGAAATAAAGGTGATCGAGTTTTTAAACTGTTCTGCCGAAGGTGAATCAAGCCGTACAGATATTTTTAAATGTACTTGTCGCACCGAGTTATTTGAACGAAGAATGTGAAATGTTTTCCTTTTTCTATATCGACATTTAATTAGTCAAGACATTGCGCAAATTGAAAAGGAAAAGAAAAACGTACGAGTATTTCAGGCCGATACGCCAAATAATAGGGGCACGTTTATATATTTCAAATGGTGAACGTGCCGAGTTGCGAAATTGTACGAAATCTCCAAGTGGGATAATCGGCGATATTTTGTACCTTCTAATTTTCTCGAATCAAAGGAAATTAACATACGGCCTTGAAACGACGAGACAAGACGGACCGATGTACGTTTGGAAAAGCACGATCTCGAGATGACGAGTATATAAAACAAAACTGTGAATTAATTACAAACCAATAAGTTAAATTGGGATTAATTATGAAATTGTCCTACTCTTTCTCACGCTTAATCTTATCTGGCATATTTTTTGGGTAAAACTATACTAGTATAAACATATTTATCGGTATGATTGATCAAATTACGTCTTTCAATGAAAATTATTCTTTATACGTAAAGTTTTGGTTGAAATGAAAACGTTAGTGTCACGAACGGGATTCGAACCCACGACCTTCGGCTGGCACAGAGAGACGGAGTGACAAAGAGCCGAAGGTCGTGGGTTCGACTCCCGCTCGTGACACTGCGTGAGATTAAAGAATAATTAACATAAGAAGAATAAATAATTGAACCCTGAATAATAGGAAAATAAGTGTTAAGAAGGGATTTTTCAGATTTTAAAACAAGAGGACATTTAATGATATAATTTTTTTCATTTGGAATGATAAAGAAATCTTCAAAAATGTACCCCCTTATATACTTCATTGATCCAATACCCAACTGTTTTTCATAAAAATTCAAGTGTTGAAATTTTTCTTTAAGTTCTAAAAGGAATGTTCGTTCTTTTAGCCATCAGCATCATTATTTATAGTCCAAAAATATAATGTTTTTTTTTTTAAATTTCAATAGGAAATAAATTCTGGACCGGGGTCTGGCATTTGTTAAAGAGTTATGAGAAAAACAGAAAAAAAACAAAAAAAAAACATTAACATCAAAAATTAACAAAAGGAAGAGGAGTTGTGAAACAAAGTCATGTGGTGAAAAATATGACAAGCGTTCATGGTGACAATTTTTGAAGTTTCGCAACGTCCTCGGGAGGATGTGTCGAAAGTTGTATAAAACACTTTATAACAAAGCTAAACGCCTCCGCTCTCGCAGAACGTTTTAAATAAAAAAAAAGTACAATCCGTCATTATAAAAAAGAAGTTTTCTTTCCTCAACATACGGACTAAATTTGCGTGAAAGTCGTGAATATTGCCTGAAATAAAGTTTCCGTTTGAAGGTGTTTGATCGTGAATGATAGCTTGAAATTTAAGTGGTAAAGAAAGGTAGAAATTGAACTTTTTTTTTTTTTTTTTTTTTTTTTTTTTGAGGTTGCTATATGAAAGTAAAAAAATATTATTGACCCTATTTTCCAGCCATGTTGAATTAACAAACAAAACATTAAGATGGAGCAAAAGGAGCCACTAAAAAATTTCCAAACCGCAAATAAGACTATAATATAAACTTTCTCTCGTGTATTTGTTTAAAAAAAAAATCAAGAATATTTCTGGCGGGCCTATTTCAATATTTTATCCAGACGAGGTACAGATATCGTGCCGAGTTGTTTACAACGGATCGGTCCTGGCCGCGATGATTTGTATAGATGTTGATTCACGCGATCTCCTATGTGTTAAAAGTCGGGAGGATCGTGTCCAGTCACCCAGGTCACGTTTGCGCCGAACACGCTAACCAACCGACTCCTGAGGACATCAAGGTCGGTATTATTTAATCCTCAATAACATACAACATGCTTATGGTACAGTACGTATAAAGAAAAAAAACCCTGAAAATTTAAACAAACACAGGCAGAGGTCAAGAGAAAGATAATAATGGATATGTTGAGAGATGGACGGAGAGAATGAGAGAGACAAAGCGAAGGTAAAATACGGTTAAACGATAATACAAAGACCGAGGAGGAGAAAAAGGTATGAGCAAAGAAGCCAGAGCATTGACAGATATCTGGGGAATGTGTGAGAGAAAGAGATAAGCGAACAAATAAACTGAGTGAGATGAAGAAGTGAAAGATGGAAAGGAGGAAAAGAAGGATATAGAGGAGGGAGAGAGCGAGGAAGAAAACGAGAATAAGAGGAAGGAAGAGAGAGAGAGAGAGAGAGAGAGAGAGAGAGAGAGAGAGAGAGAAAAGAAGAGAGAATAAAAGAAGAAGAAACAAAGAAAGAAAGAAGAGAGAGTGAGAGAGATAGGAGGAAGGGAATGAGGTATTTTGTCCAATAATTTTGCTCTTATTGGATATAGACAGAGAAGGTGAGAGAAAGGAAGAAAAGAAGAGGGAATAAGAGCAGGAGAAACAAAGAGACGAACAAACAAAGAAAGAAAAAGAGAGAAAGAAAGGAGAAAGGAAATGAGGATTTTTGTCCAATAATTTTGCTTCTGTTGGATTTAAATCTTACAACAACAACAAAATTCTAGATTTGGGACCTATATTTTGTAAAAGATAAGAGGATGACTAACGAAGTAAAAAAATTCGATTGATTTTATTGATAAACCATGCTAACAAAGCCGAAAGCACTTTGAAACAAAGAGAAAAGAGCAGAGAGAGAGGGAGTGAAACAAACAGACACGCAGAAACAATCTTTGACTATTCGCTGTTTTAAAAAGTTTTATTTGAAATTCTAATTATAAATAACCGAAATAATGCTTCAATTTTGAACGAAACCCTGACGTGTACAAATAATGACGCTTATCTAAACCTCAACCGCTAAACTCTACAAAGACAATGTAATAATTTATGTCGTTACTTTAGTCGCTTTGCTTGGAAAATAAATTTTCATACCCAAGAACTCGACCAAAATCGGGTTTTCTTTAAGTACAAAAGAAACGGTGTACATCTCTTTTGAGAGTGTTACGCTTAGTGCATTTTTTATGCTATTCCCATGGATAGTGTTACTGAGGCTGAAGAAAATGGTTACGGCTCAGACAATTGTTTATGAGAAGCTGATATCTAATTTTATAAAAAATACAGCCAGTTATCCAATACAAGTGGGATAATATTGAAATTGATTTCCTTTCCAAACTCTTGATTAGCATTTTATGTGTAACGAGAGGACCGAAAGGCGTAAAGATGAGACGGTTATATAAAAAGTATGACCCATTTCGTGTAATTAAAGGGGAAAAGTGTACTGTTCTAGAAAGGGCGGCAGATCGCGTGGGAAAGATGGTTGAAATCAACCCGGGATTGTTACCCAAGTGAGAAGACTTGCTTCCTATTTTAATATTGTTTTTACAGCTGGGATTAGCCAATGACCTAATGATTCGGTTTGCCGAAAAGGCAGATATCTTGAAAAATTATTATTACAATCAGCGGCTTGATAACTTGGATAATACTAGGCGTGAAATAAAAAATATGGGCCATTTATTGTCGCAACCCTTAAATCACAGACATTTCTAACGCATTACTTAAAACTGCCTCCTCTAACCACGAAAACAATAATAAACAATAAAATAACATCTTTCAATTAATTAATATTTATGTAAGGTATTGGTTGAGATAAAAAAGTCAGTGTCACGAGCCGGATTCGAACTCGCAACCTTCGCCTAAATACGACGCTGCTCTACCACTTGAGCTAATGTGGCTTCGATCTACTCGGACTTTCTCAGCCCAACCTTTCGAATTTTCTATCCTTTTTGCCATCAAAAAAAAATTACCCTGAAAGTTTTCTTTAAACAATTATCATCCATTTTCTCCATTGAACGAGTCGTTGTGGTTTATTATAGTCAAATCATCCAAAACCTATTGTTATCACAAATTAGTAAAACGAATAAGAAGCAGAATAAAGAATAATTACAAGTTGAAAATAATCATTATTATTATCAATTTTCTGAAAACATTAACAAATTAGCGTGTGGGTGTGTGTGCGCGCGTGTGGACTCTACAGTATTATCTACTTATCAACGAACCTATTCACTTAGCTATCTATTCACCTTCCCATCATTAATCCAGCCAACTTACTATTCACCTATCTACCTTTCTGTCCCTCCACCTATCTGTCTTTATATCCACAGATCCATCAATCTGTCTACCTATTTATCTATCTATACACATATCTATTTATATATCCATATTTAGCACCCATCCACATAGCTACCTCTTCACGCTGCTATCTCTCTTTACCTATCTATCCACCTATCCTACTATTTATCTATATAACTTTCTGATTCTCCGCTTATATGCCTATATATCCACATATCTATATATCCCATATTGTACATCCATGATTATATTTATATTCTCCAACATCCATAATTATATTTATATTCTCCAATTTATCAACGTATCCTCCTATCTATTTACACATGTATGGAGCCATCCATCAGTATGTACTCATCCACACATTTGTCTCTTCACGTTCGTTATTGGTGGTTCACTATCTATCTGTATATCCACGTATTTATCTATTCAACTATTTATCGATCTATCCACAACTATCTATACACCCATATGTTACCCACATATCTGCCCACTCATCTAACTATTTATAATTTATCGAACTATCCATCTATATTCCCACCCATCCACACATCTATCACTTCACGTTGCTATCTATCCACCTATCCGACATTGATCCCGCCAATCTACTATCCACCTATCCGTCTCTCCTTATCCATCCACCTAATTATCTATCCATCCACATATTTATCTATATATCCATATATTTACCCACATATCCATGTATCGGTCTACTCATCTATCTGTTTTTATATTATATCCAACTATCTTATCTGCCTATCCACCTATATATCTACCAATACATATATTTATCTCTTAACTTTGCTATTTATCTTTGTGTTGTATCTCTGCCCTTCACTCTCCCTCTTTCTAATTTTCTGTCTTTCCGTTTTTCAGTCACGTATCCTGACTTTCCTTGTCCTTTTACCTTCACTTTTTTGCGAGATGATGTTGATTCTTTTGGGCATGTATGATACATTGACACATTCTAATCCTTTTGGAATCGATAAGATTCCATTTTCGACGTATGCCTAACGTTAATAAAGCGTTTTGAATATTTCACCTTTAATTGAACCGTTCGAAGAGCAAGGGTCGATTAAATAAACCATAAATCCCCAACGTCGAGGAAGTTTTTTCTGATACAAAGCCAAATGGAATACATTAGGTGACACACACAGTATATTTTTGTTTACCTAGAATCTAATTTTAGATATATAAACAATTTCGTTATAAAAAGGCTGAAATAAACGACCTAACAGTCCCTAAAATAAATCCGATTCTACCAATTGTAGGTGAACCATCTTGGAGAAAACCACTTTCCGACAATTACTGCTATTTTCAAAGGAAATCACTTTTATGGAGTGAAACAAGAGTGTTTTAACACTCTACCCGGCAGAAATGAAAGCAATAAGTAGTCCCCCTCATATGCGGGTACAGTCAATAGATGTCAACTCGCATATAAATTACAAAATGACAGGGCTGCCAACCGGTAGTAATTTCACTCTAAAAAGTTCAAAAGGAAATGCCACTTATTTTAAAAATTGAGCCAATTTACATTACAGCGTGAAATAAAGAAGGAAAAACTTTCTTGGCTTATGTAAAAATAAATTTTTGTTAAATTTTTAAAATAGATAGATATATTGCTTGTATTTTCATTTTGTTTTGTAATGTCATTGTTTCTGGCATCCGAGTCTTGATTACTTTGGGTAGTACGTTCCAGATTTACGCTTGCCTTAATATGTAGTTCGCATGATTCAGATAACGCTGAAGTTATTTCAGAGAAATTGTGACATGACACTCTCGCAAAGGAGAACACAAATTACTCTATATTTGAGGGAACACAAGTTTCGTGCCAGATGAATCTCGTTTTGATCTCGAAGCTGAAGAGGAAGATCCGTGCGAAGGTTCGACAAAAGTCGAAAGTGGTGGTATAGACCTTGAAAGGGAACAAGGTCAAACCAACACTAAGTAGATGGTAGAATCGATCCTAATCAACTATATGCCGAACTAAGATTTAAATAAGTATACGCCACTTCCACCATCTTTACACACGGCTAAAAGTAATTCCAAGACAAATTTAAACAAAGAATCTTTTTAAAAATGCAATCCAGGGCTTTGAATAAGCTGAGCATGAGACTTCCGCTCAATCGGCTTCGACAAGAAAACGACCGGTCGCACTCTTCCCGATTTACGAATTCGCTATCGGTGAAAGTGAAACGGACGTGCAGTTCCGCACGAGCTGTCGAGACGGAGAACCTGGAAATATGACGATTCCCTTTATCAAAAATCCGAGTGTGAACATTTCATTATTATGAGCTCTACCTGTGGCGAATAATGTCTAAGCTGAGAGGGAAAAAACATTCATTGTTTCGAAAGTCGAAAAACATGGGTAACAAGACTGACTTTTCCGGAGGTAAATCTCTTCTTCCGAAAGAAGGACATTCTGAATTTTAAAAATAACGAAATGGTGCTTAAAATATGAAAGCTCCTGTGCAAATGAGATCCTATTCAAATCCTAAAACCAGTATAGGAAGATGCCATGTCTTGACCTACTCAACTTTACAACTTATTAAATCCATTATGTTTACTGGTTTGATTGACCAAATTATTTCTTTCAATTATTTATTTTTTTGTGTGTAAGGTTTTGATTGAAAAGCCATTGTCACGAGCGGGATGCGAACAAACGACCTTCGGCTGCTCTAACCACTTGAGCTATCTGGACTTCGATCCACTAGGAGACCAATTGCCCCATCTCAACCTGCAACCTTTCGCATTCTCTCTCCTTTTTGCCAATTTTTTGATCAAATGTCGTATAATCAGTATTCGGTTCTCGGATATACGAAATGGCCCCTCCCCCGAGGAGCATACTTCGTTTTACTTATTTTAATCTATTATGTTTAGTGGCCTGATTGACCAAGTTACTTCCTTCAATTAATTATTCTTTTTATGTAAGGTTTGATTAAAATGAAAAATTCAGTGTTCCGTCCATCCTAATCCTGGTATTCATATGTTCTAGCAGTAGACTTGCTATTAAGGGTGATGTTTCACATGTTGACGACTCGATTGCATCAGATCCAACGCGAGCTGGAACATGACGAAGATCACATAAGAGACACGGGGATTATAAGAGGAGTTTGCCGGGGGTGCTGCCTCTCACTCGGACGGATTCTTTAAAGATTACCGATAGAAATCTTGACAAAATGGGAGGTCAGAACGAAGCCTAAGGAACAAAATCCACACGACTATATTGAAGGCCTTCAATAGCGAACTCCACTACGCATCAAATGCATTTCGTCACCCGTGATCAAATGCAGGAAACAAATAGCTAAATGATGTTCCTATGCGGGGATATCACTAACTTTACTTTGACAGATGACTGCCAAAATTGTCCTGGTTCGATCAACTTCTACATTGGGCTTCATTGTAAATATTACTTTCACAATCTTTCAGGCGGACTCTTTTCTTTCCAGATGAGACCGTCTGGAGAGAAAACTAACGATTTGGCTATAAATGCGGACCTTATTGACCCCCCAAGTCTCATTATTTACTCTGACTTTCATTTTTTTCTTTCTTTCTTTTACTCTCCCCGCGGGTTTACGATTTCCGATTCAGCTATCTCCGAAATCGAGTTTTAATTACACTTGGAGCTTCCATGTCGGGTTGTAGGTCAAATTCATTACCAGGAAATTTGCTTTGTTTGCAAGGGAAGACGAATCTGATTGGGGGGAAATCTATACGATTGACCCTCATTCCCCCTTGGATTGTCATTTGGGGAAAAAAACCTTTCGGAACAAAGCGAGTTTTCAATCAAAAATGCAGTGGGGGGAAGCTCAAACTAAAGAGGAAGTCTTTGAAAAGAAACCTAGTTCTGGCAAATCGGCAATAACTGTTCTAATTAAATTAAACCTTGCATAACCAAAACGTGACTTTCAACATTTGAAATATATTTTTAATAAATCTAGTAATAATTAAAGCAACATAATAACCTTCAAAAATATTAATTAAAATAAATATATTTAAGGAGAATTGAATAATGTATCATTTAATAGATTATGTAACATTGCCCTCATTTATGCAATATTTAAAGATGGATTTTATATTCTTCAAAATCAAAAAAAAATTAAGCATTTCCTAAAATTATCTGTTCCATAATTATTAGTGATTATGGAGACAGCAACAAAATAAAGACCATCCATTTGATTTTAATCAAAACTTCCAAATAAACCTAGGTACCAAAAATGAATGGGAACGATAGGAAAACACCTTTAAGAATGGCACCATCTTTTGGTACACAGATGGATCTAGAACACAAAAAGATACAAGGGCGGGCAAATTCTGTCGTGGAAACAAGTACTCAGAACTCATGGGAAATTCACCAGTATCTTCCAAGATGAGATTCATTCGAGAGATGAATAACGGTTACTCGTTCGACATGAGGACTACACACCGGACAACTAATGCTTTCAATTTTATAATATTGATATACAAATAATACCAAAGCTTAAAATGTTATTACACTTGAGCGGTTTTGTTTCATATGAACGGAAATGTAATTCAGGCTCAGTTAAATTGCTTGCACGATTGTCACGGTGCATTGAAAAATCCGAGGGAATTATTTCTTAAAGGAATTAATAGTAAACTTCTTTAGATTACCGAACATTGCGATATGTATTAGTGATTTCACTGCTACGAGCATCACCACGGATTGGGCGTTTTCCTAGGTGTTACGCTATGTCGAAACTATTTACAAATAATAGATCCCTCGTAGTCGGATGATCCGGTGATGGTGTCATACTTGTTTTTACAGATGCCAATCACAAGGGAATTAATGACGAACAATAGAGTTGTCTTGAGAATAAGAAACTCTTAAAATCAGTGAGGTAAGGTCATGAAGAGAGCTTAATATGTCAAGTCAAACAACAAAAAAGACAACTGGTTCGAAAAGGATCCGGTGATTTGTTATTCTTCTGGATTATTTATACAAAGCAAAAAATTAATACTATGATATGACAATAAATAGATTACGACAGCTGAAAAAAATTGACAACATTGCTTCCCAATTCATTTTCGACTTTCTGATCACGCATTTTGGTACTGGCGCAGTCCAATATAATTTAAAGTTATCATTTTTGACATGTCTCGACCCTTCTGGTTTAGTTTCTTCAGATTTTGAACTTGTACTTTAAGGGCAACGCAACCTAATAGGTGTGACGTTATTTTATTATTTATTAACTAGCCTAGACAGCTTTGCCAGTAGCTCCTTGGTGTAGGATCTTACTTATGGATTTTCATGTCCTAGTTGGTCTCCTTCCTCTTCCAGGCAGTATCTGCACATTGTTTCTGTCTGTACTCCTATGCGGTGCATGTGCTTCTTAAGTGGCAGGTGTCCAACCAGAACCCGTCGTTTGCGGTTGCCTTCCAGTAATTCTTTGGCATGGATGGTTCTTCTATGAATCTTTTGGACTAATTTACGATCCATTTAAAAACGAATCCTCTTTTGTGGCAAGTTGCTAAGGCGCATT
Organism: Cimex hemipterus; assembly: GCA_039619505.1. Taxonomy (NCBI): domain Eukaryota; kingdom Metazoa; phylum Arthropoda; class Insecta; order Hemiptera; family Cimicidae; genus Cimex; species Cimex hemipterus. The sequence goes on along the minus strand of CM077114.1, from coordinate 1,088,865 downwards.
ATTCGCCCCCTTTTTAACTAACATGTCAACCTTTTCGTTCCTTTTATGCCCTGAATGTCAAGGGACCCTGCCATTTCCACAAGACTCTTTGCCTTCGTCTCGAAAAAGGTTAGTGTCTGTCGGGTTAGTAAGTGGCATTACTCTGTCAGGAGTCCAACTAGAATCCTAGTTCGGTTCCCTTCCAGAAATTCTCTTGTAAGTTTTGCGGATGGTCGTTCTATGAATCTCTTCTTGCGCCTCATATCTGTGGTATTGTTCCACCAGGTTTTGGACTCATTAAGGATCCATTTTAAGATGTATCCTCTTTAGTGGCAGGCTGCTAGGCCGAAGTAGGGTTCAGGGCCTAGAGAGCCCATGTTGGCCTTTTGACCAACAAGTCAATATTTTCGTTGCCTCTATGCCCCGAATGTCCAGGGACCAATGCCAGTGTCAGGTCAATGGTGTCACCGACCTCCGTCAGGGCCTCCATACAATTCCAAACACTCTCTGCCTTCGCCTCGCAAAAGTCCAGGGCCTTAACTTCTGCCTGGCTGTCAGAGCTAATGGCTATCTTCCGGGCATGTATTCCTACCATTTTTCTCTGGCGCATTAATCTATGATTTTAGACTGGAAAACTGTAGCTTATTTACCTAGGCTAACCCAATCTAACCATGCCTAAACCTAAAAAAATGGCCAGAAAATCGTTACTCAGAAATATTTGTGCATCGTGCCCACAATCATATTTAAGTATTAATCTTTTAACCATAAAATAGTACTCGTTTGGTCGTCTCCTATCGTTCTGGTCTCCTTACCCATTTTACTATTAAGTAGTACTTTTTTATTTGTAATGAAAAGTACAATAAGTGACTGGAAAACAACACAAGGCCAGTGAAGATGGCAAGGCAAAGTTTATCGGTGTTGAGACCTGCAGAACTGATAAACATCATACAAATAAGATACGCCCGATTATTTTGAGAGAGTTCGTTAGGAAAGGGATGATCGTTTGAAACTCCACACATGTCCCATTAACATCACACATGTCCACAAGTGTTACAGTTCGGTTTGAAGCCTTCCAAAAGGGAAATCATTCGAACTGAAATGCATTTGAATGGGTCAAATTTTGCCTAACACCATATAACGTCAGTGATATATCTAAATAAATAGATCTATTCCGAAACTGAGACATGGTTTTCGACGAGAACCGTCTTTTTTAACTTGATCTAATCTATTTCAATCGTTAATCGTAGTTTCTCCTTGGAGATAAATGGTAATCTGTGAATTTTCTACTGTTCAAGCTTTCAAGTTTTTAAAGAAGCATACTTTTTTCTCTTTTGTTTGATATGACTACAGTTGTTATCTTATGTAAATTCTCATGATAAACTTTAAAAATAAGAAGGAAATTTGCGAAACAACGACGGGGAAAGGTGAATTTGAAGCAAAAAGGAAAAAATTATTACATTCTCCGCGAAAATATGTCTGACCCGACCTTCAATTCGGCTTTAATCATATCCTCTCTGAATGTGACGTTCGGGGGTTATTGCGTTGAACACGTAGTGCTATTATCATATTCTACCTACAGACGTCATCATTATTTCCAGAGGAAACAAACCATTCTTTTCATACTAAAATGCAAAAATATTTTGCTTATTTTTACAATTTATATTCAAATTTGAAACAATTGGCATAAACTGACAAACTAAAAACGATAGTTAACGTGTAAGGTGGTTGACGTTAGTTGATGTTACAGATCATTAAATTTCTCTTAATTCATTATTTTACTCTTTTTTTAATGAGCAATTTTGAAATTCAATTAACGCAAAAGCAGGTTGTTTCATTTATTTAATTATGGCGGCAATAAATTTTTAATTTATTTTATTTTAAAAAATATATATTAGTGACACAGCTCACAAAATAATTTTTTTTAATTCTAACAGTCGTCATCAATATTTCTAGAGGAAACAAACCACTCTTATGACAACAAGATATTCCATATTTTCCCAATTGAAATTTAAATTCGAAACAATTGGCATAAACTAAAGACGTTAACGTGCAACGTGTTTGACGTTACAGCTCGTTAATTTTCTCTTATTTCTTTATTTTAATTTTGTTTAAATAAGTAATTTTCAAATTTAATGAAAATAAAATTACCACAATAAACGTTGTCTTTTCTTTTAGAAATTATGGCGGAGATAAATTTTTAATTTATGTATTTTAATAAAATAAATATTACTGACTGCACAAAATAAAAAGTCCTATTTTAGTTTCTAAAAGACGATGTTTTCTTATGTTTCGACCTCAACAGTTTATTAACTTATGATTTTTCGTCATCACAAAGAAAAGAGGGGGGGAACTGTTTTTATCCACCGTTTCTGATTTACTTTAATCCTTCCTCAGGTGAGTTAATGCAAGTTATTTAAAAAAAGAGCCAGTGTGGTACATATGTTTGCCTTTCAGACTTCGAAACACACGTTTTAATTTTTAATTTTATTTAAAAAAAAAAAAATTATATAAAATATTAAAACGTTTGTTAGGAGTCCGAAAGACTTAAATACGTACCTCACTGCCTTTTATAAAAAATAAATAAATAAATAAACTGTTATAATATATTAACGACTGACGACCACTGTTTTAACCATTGCGTTAACTTACCTGAGGAAGAGTTAAAATAAATCTTTATTTTTTGTGATGACCTACTATCCTATCTTCTAGAAGGAAAAATCATAAGTTTCTAAAAGGCGTCATCACTATTTCCAGAGGAAACAAACGATTCTTTTCATACAAAAATACACCGCATATTTTTACAATTTAAATTTAAATTAGAAACAATTGTCGAAAACTGAGACTCTAAAGGCGATAATTAACGTGTAACGTGGTTGATGTTAATTGATGTTACAGATCGTTATCGTTTCTCCTATTTTTTATTTTACATCTTTTTTAAATAAGCAATTCAAATAAAATTAAAGCAAAATTTTTAATTTATGTATTTTAAGAAAATAAATATTTTTAGGTGGGAACCGTTTTTTTATTGGGAAATATGCCCCTAGTAAAGAACGAAAGAAACATCTGGCCGGTATGCAGTGTTACTGGTCCGCTCTGCCAAGTTTTCCCTCTGGAAGTTGAACGGTCAAGAATTTAAGGCTAAGTTTTGAACTAAATTTTTTCAACCGACAAAAAAGCAATTTTCTGTTTAAGATTTTCCATTCGAGTTTTTTTTACAGGATTATTAACGGGCCAGTAAAAATCGGTATTGCGCGTAACAATGCAGTTGGGCTGCGATGGAGTGGAAAGCCGAAATGAACCTTCAATTTCGTTCTAAGGTCGGCTTGGCACAAAAGAAGTCCGTCCTACGGATTTCTTACGGTTTTGAGATGAATACTTCACTGTGAACGGATTTCTCAGAAGGGAATTGTCGATTCAGCACGATACGGTTTGTAAATTGCCCAACTGGATGCATATGGAAAATCCGCTCGCACAAGGAAAATAAAAAGCCGTTAGGTATATTTGAATAATTACCGAATGAAAAACCTCAGGCTTCATCGTTTCCGATCCATTTTGGTTTATCTTGACAAGTTTCAACTTTCGCTATCATCCGTGCTGGGTTTGGTGTTTCTTTAATCAAAACGCTATTGACAAAAACCGCGAATGGCCAAAATAGTCAGAAAAAACAAACTACAATTTAATACGAACGATCTCGTTTTATCTTAATACTACTACTGTAAAATGGCGCAGTTTGAAATTCAGATTTGACTTCAAATAAACTATAAGATGTATGTCAAGTTAAATTCTTAATTGTGGAGTTTCGTTGGTTTTTCTGCTGTTTTGCTGAAGAATTCCAAGCATTTTTTAAACCACCTAATAACACAAGCAAAGATTATTTTATCTTTCACAAACGTACAGACTTGAAAAGTAGAATTTAACAAAATTTCGGGTTTTCTAATTTGTTTTCAAAATGAAGGTCTTTAATAGCTAGATTCTTCTAATCTACCTAGGAGGGCTATGACTTCGAAATACGCAATTTAAAAAAAATAAATTTTTCGCATTTGTTTCTACGACTAGACGGCTTGACTAGTTTAATTCTTCTTAAAATCTTCCCAATGGTTCGTTTTAAATAGAAAAATTCAATTTCAAAAAATTCCGTTTTTATCGTTTTTTCAAGTTTATTCCAAAATTAGGGTCTTCACTGCTTCTAATCTACCCTGTAAGACGGGCGTATGATTTCGAAATAAATTTAAAAAAATGCGTTTTTTCGGTTTTGGGTGTTTGTTTCTACAATTACGCTCTTCCTACCGGGACGGATTAACCAGAAAAATCGAATTACAAAAAATTTCGGTTTTTTTTACAGTTTGTTTCCAAAATCGAAGGCTTGCCTAGCATATATTTCTTAAAATCTTTCCACTAGATCGTTTTAAAACGAAAAATATAATTTAATAAACATTTCGGTTTTTTTTAAAGATTTTGTTTACAAAATAGGTATTTAATAGCTAGATTCTTCTTCCAATCCACCCAGTATGATTTCGAAATATACATTGTAAAAAATTCGATTTTTTTCTTCGGTTTCTTTATTTAATTTCAATATCAAGGCTTTGTCTAGCTCCCAATAGGCCGTTTTAAATCGAAAGATTATCACAGAACCTTAACGAAATGGCGAAAGTCTCACAGAGAAAAACAGCGATGATAGGCGGACCAAACCACAGATTCATCGCTACGCAGAGTCCAATCTCACAAAAAAAAACACTTCAGGTTTAATAGAAGAAATGCAACTGGGTGAATCGTTCAAACAAAATGGAGCTTAGCTTACTTAAGAGGTGTAAGGATATTACAAAACAAATCGTAAAAATATTTGCCCCCCCCCACCCGAACCCCGTGATTTTACTTTTTGACTTGATTTTAAAGAATGGAATTTTCATTTTATATCGAACTGGATTCGTTTATCTTTTATTAGCTTTCACAAGTAAATAAATTTCTCATAATTATTGATTATAACCTTGCCCGATATTGGGCAATGGAATAAATAGAACATGAAATATACACGATCTTTTTCTTTTAATTAAAATGGAATATCACCGCATGTTTTTAATACTTGGTTGGGACATCATAAACCTTTCACGCTTGGTGTACAACAAAGCATGTTATAATAAGATGCTTTTTATTTTTCATTTTTCATTTTACATATATAAGGTTTATTTTTCAAGGACTCAACATATAATTAGAAAGTAGAGAAGGACAATAAAAACTGAACGATACGAGCGAACCTAAAGACGGCCAAAACAAAACACTGACTAGAATTATAATGGTCTCGGTTGGCGTAATTGTTATCAACTATTCAGGAAACAATTACAAAGATTAGTCAAAGGAATGTATTTTGAATAGTGAAATAATCCCGGCTCGTGAAAGCGTGGAGTTGAGCTTGAAATGATTACACGTGTGAGAGGCTTCACTCTTGATGCCGTTACGCAAAAAAGATCAAAAGACATTTTCTTAGAAACTTCTCTTGTATTTCCATCATTAACTTTGTTATAAATTACAAAATGGCCTAATGTTCTCTGAGGGACGTTACACTGTCGCTAAGAAGACGATCCGTCTTCAAGACATATCTGGAACGTATCTCTTAAGAAATTTTCTTTTTAGAAAGTCTTATTTCACATTTATTTTCTTTGGATGAATTTTTGGCTAGAATGTTTTTTGAGATTTAGAATAGCACAGCACTGTGGTCTATTATACTATTAGGTATAGGGATAGGGATAAAAGAGGCGTCCACAAGGCTTACTGCACCTCGACCTGAATAGATCTATTGTGCTCCCCTGTTATTTATAACTCACATGCCAGCTTCAGGTCTGAACAACTTTGCCAGCGGGTCCTTGGGGTAGGATCTTGCTTGTGGTTTTTCTTGTCCTAGTTGCAAGAACCTCATCCTCACAGACCTTCACAGAAACATAAAATGTGTTCTGTGGCTTCCTCCTCTTTCTGACAGTATTTGCAAGTGGTTATTCAGTCTGTACCATTATCCGATTCATGTGCCTTCTTAAGTGGCATTACTCTGTCAGGAGTCCAACCATAATCCTAGTTCGGTTGCGGTTGCCTTCCAGGAATTCTTTTGAAAGTTTTGCGGATGGTCCTTCTATGAATCTCTTCGTGCGCCTCATACCTGTGGTTTTGTTCCACCAGGTTTTGGACTCATTGAGGATCCATTTTAAGATGTAAGATGTCTTTAGTAGCAGGCGGCCAGGCCGCAGTAGTGTTCTGGGCCCAGAGAGTCCATGTTGGCCAACATGCCAACATTTTCGTTGCCTTTATGCCTCGAATGTCCAGGGACCCATGCCTTGGTCATTAGTATCACCGACCTCCGTCAGGGCCGCCTTCCAGTTCCAAACACTCTCTGCCTTCGCCTCGCTAATGGCTAGGGCCCTAACTGCTGCCTGCCCGTCAGAGAAAATGGAAATCTTCCGGGAATGTATTACTAACCTTTTTTTATTTCTCTAGCACATTGGTCCAATCGCTATGATTTCAGACTGGAAAACTGTAGCATATTTACCTAGGTTTACCGTCAGTTCTGTCCTTGGGTTAATCCCGCAGACACCAGCTCCCTACCGTTGTCGGTTTTGGAGCGGTCACTATACCATTTCGTTTACTAATAGTTTGTTTCACACGAAATGTCCATTTCCAAGAAGAAGGTTTTTTTAGTAAAATTATTATAGAAAAACAAAATAATTGCATACCAAATTTTTACCTTCATTTTCTACACATTTTTCCAAACGCGTGACCAACTTTTTTACGCCGGAACCGAAATATGTTGAGCTTTGAAATAAAAAGAATCTGAATTCGCTTTTTTGGCTTGAACATCATATTCAATCATTTTTCCTTCGACGAAGTTGTCTAAATTTCCAAAAAGGTGAAAATCTGTTGGAGACATGTGTGGAGAACAAGGTTGATGCTGAAGAACTTCGTAGCCAAGTTCTTTCAATTTGTATACAGCATGTTTTGAAACATGAGGCATGTCGTGGTGGAGGGACTATGGATTTTTAATTTCCTTACAGTACGATGTAGAGGTAATGGAGTCACCTCACCTGTCACACCGAAAAGGAGAGGTGAATAATTCCAGCCATGGTCCATACGGTCACTTTCAATTTTTTGGGTGTAAATTTGCTTTTGGCTCCATGTTTAACCACTGCCCTGACTGAAGCTGATTGTAATAAGCAATCCATTTTTCGTCACAAGTCATTATTCTTTCAAGAAAAAGCTTGGTTTTCGGCACGAAACGCATCACTCAAGGCGGTTTAACTGCTGTGTTTCATTGAGCTCATGAGAGACCCCTTTTGCCTTTTCATGTGTTCCTTTATTATCTTGATACGGTAACTGCACTTGTATTTAGTTGTGCTGCGAGTCCTCTGATTGTCTGATAATGTTTTCTTCCACCTGAATGTTAAGTCAAGTAAAGTTGGAGGTCATCCGCGGGCCTCGTTATCCAATTCGGTATTCCCTTCCAAAAACAGCAAACAATTCATTCACACTCCCTTCCCCAAACGCCTTACTGATGTTTCGCGCAGTTTACCGATTGACGAGTATAAACTCATAAAGGAATATTACACGATAATTGCTTGTTTCCATTTGGAAGTTAACTAAAAACTTTGTAATGAATGACATGGAATTCATCATTTATAAACAAAAGTGGAAGATTAATAACTGCTTAATTATTATCTAAACAATAGGAAGTAAACAAACAAAACCGCTATATCCTCTCTGAATTTCTGAAACTATAAAATCGGACGTGTCAAGTGAAACAACTAATAACTGTATTGATATTTGTTAACCTTTTCCTCCTGAACGGCATACTTTCAGATTTAATCGACTTGACGAGGTAAAATCTTTAATGTGACTTTATGATTCTCCGTTTTGTTTGAAATTTGCCATAGCGCTTTTTTTCATTTGTTTAAGAGCGACGTGATGGGTGTGGCGTTGGTGATAGCACGAAGAGAAGAGCGAACCATCATTCAAAAACAAACCTAATCTCTCTTATCACGCGATTCTGATCTTCATTGTACTTAATTTTCTTCTTTTCTAGAGTATCCTTCTCTTTTTTTCACTCCCATCTAGACAACAACAGAAAACACTCTCCAAAGCGTGTACAAGATTTGGCGAATTCAAACTTAAGCCCTCGGCTTTAATAAGTGAATACCCTCAAAACCCACTCAAGGGCGATAATTTTTAACACATAATATTACGCAAAGTTAATAACACAATTTACATTTGTATAACGGCAATTTATACCCTATTATCATAATTGAATGAACTAACACGAAAGCATATCAACCAACGTACATTAATAACAAGCACTTTCTTATATAATGTCCACTTACAGACTTTTTTACATCATAAACTTTAACAATCATGAGAAGATAGTTCTGCTTTTAATAACATAGATGAAATATCGTGTATAATTTTTTAGACAGGTTATTCATGTTCAACTTAATGTTTGTGTGTAGTTTGATCGCCTCTGATAATAATTCTCAGTGTTTTTGACCCACAATCGGCTTTTTTTTGTCAGTTTCGTCCATTTGATTTTTAAGGGAAATAAATTCCAATGATTCGTATTAAACACACCAGATCACACACGAACCGTTGATGATGGTGAATGCCTAAACGCGAAACAGTCAACCCTCAGCATAATACTCATAAAATTTTGGTAAATTTGAACGACAAAATTATTTATTAAAAGATTTAAGCTTTTGTAACAATAATTACGTAGCAGAAATTTTTCCTCCACCTACCATTTTACACGATTTCTCAACCGTTTTCGAGTAATTCGCAATTTTTGAGAGAGAGAGAGAGAGAGAGAGTGTGTTCGGATTTTTCCTGAGCAAGTAAAATCATCATGTCAGCCACTGAAGAAGAAGGTAAATGCTATAGAAGTTGAGGGGTCAAATCCAGCCAGGCTCGGATGATCGGAGGCAGATATCATCTTGCGGAACTTAACAGAATATCACTCAAAATATTTATGAGTGTAGTGGATAAATGTGAGGTGTGGGAGATGACCGAACTGTTTGACCAATTTCATCAATCATTCTAGAAAACTTTTAACTGTTATGGCACGCCACGTTCTTCACTGATCGGATTTTATTTTTCCAGTCGTGTCCTCTTGATAAATTGATCGGCGGATACTTTGCAAAAATATATGTAATGTGACCCAATAAAACACAGACCAACCAGCGAATATTTGATAAGGAAACACTCTGACCTTGATGAGGTGATCAACCTAACCATATTGCAGATTATCATAACAAACATTTACAAGTATAGATTGAGAGATATTGTGTTAAAACTGCGAGAAAACTGAGCCAGTTTGATATTCTCCGATCGCCCTGGACAGCTTTCAGGTTTTGCCTATCAATAGAATGATAGTCCGCCTTCTAAAGTGGCTAGTGTGTGTTATTATATTCGGCCAGTTGTGATCATTTGATCGATTTACGAATTGATCGGTAGATATTTTATTTATTTTTTTTTTTAATTCAACTGATGTTAATAACGATTACACATATTGTACAATAACATGATGAACGAATAACACACTGACACGATGAAGACGTTAGCCTATTTTATTACAATTTCAAATAAATACAGTTTAACATACAATTGAAAACCAATGCAATAAAATGACATACATACTTTCCCAAGGATGAAGAAACAAACGATTGGACAAGCGTTTTGGATTTAAGGTTTGAAGCACATGGCCAGCATGTATGTCATTTTATTGGATAATTGTATGTGACTGTGTATTTAATTGAATTTGTAACATAAAACAGGCCCTGATGATGGCACTATAAGGTGAACCCAGAATTCAGCATTATTTTTTTCACCTGTCTAATGACCTCTACCAAGATTGGAACCCTACATGTAGGATAAGCTCGGTTATTTAAAAGAAATTGTAGCACATTCGGAATTTTATTGGTACTGAATCTGTAGTTCAATTCGGTTTGGAACTGATTAAAGGGAGGGCTTAAATGAACCAAAAGAGACTTCGCACACAATGAACTTGAATTGGAATGGAGTGATTCATTATGAACTGCTTCCTGTCGGTCAATTCCTTCAAATATAATTCTGTGTTCGCTCGTCTAAAATGCACTTATCAATGAAAAACATGTTTTATTCTGTGATACATTAAATACATTTTCATTTCAATTTAGCGAACAACCCTCGAACGACAAAATTATTACTACACGGATAAAATCCTTTGTAGTAATAACTACGAAGCAGTCATTTTTTTCATATAAGTAGAAAAAAGCTAGTATTATCGAATAATGAAACTGACAATGATGACAGGAAGTTATCAGTATAAACAGATACAGATTATGTTCATGTAATAATAAAAAGAGAAAGTCCAATTGTACTTTATGGTTGAAATGTATTTGAGATTGGCTGTATCACTATTGAATTTATATGCTGATCGTTTTCCAATTGATATAGTCGTTACGCCAAAATTAGGTGAAATCAGGAAAACTATTATGTCCAGCACACTTATAATGTTAACTTGTGACGCTAAGATCTTTCCTAGAGAAATTTCTATCAACTAAGCTTAAAATTGTTTAAAAATTTTGAACCTTATTTTCTCCATAGTACATGTAATTCTATCGTAGGTTAGGACTTAAAAGGTTAGGACGCATCCTAACATTTGTTTAAGATTGACCAAAATCGAGCAAACTCGCAATGGGTTTCCCTTCGAACGATACCAAGCATAACAATTCATGTCCAATTTATTTTGCCTAGGCCACATAATTGAGTTGGTTTTAACGCTTATTTAGCAAATAGAGGTCGGTGAGGCTGACTTCTAACCACAATTTACAACTTTCTCTAGACGAGACATGCTGTAAGTGCGGACTGGCAAAACGATGAGTCGAAAAAACAAGGATAAGATACCTCTCATCACTTTCCTGACCCAGAAATGGTTTTCCATCCATTTCTAACCACTGATTCGACTACCACAAATCTTTCTCCTTCATCCCTTGTCCAAACGTCATGCCATGAGGGGGGGGGTCGTGATTTACAAAACCGCCAAGGTCGAGAGATGTGCTGTTTGTAGACTTTTTAGGTTTTGCCGAGTTAGCAAGCACGTGTCAAATAAGTCGGACTAATTTAAAACTCTTCGTTCCCTTTTTAAGAAACGGAGACAAATCGAATTCCCGACACAGAATTTTTTGTACAGCAGTCGAGCTTTTTGAAGAAATCAAATTCATTCTAACACACCCTAATTTCAAAAAGCACACGCTCCCGTTTTATATGCGCGTCTCACTTTGATGACTTGATTACTATTTAAAAACCTGTTCTTCCCAAATAATAATAATCAAAAACCTTAAGAATTAACTGTTCAGCTCTTCTGAGCAATAAATTTAAGCGAAGACAGGGGGATAGGCTGACCAAGATGAAAGCCTATATTCACTTAAGCTCGATAATTACCGGAAATCTTCCAACAGGGAATAATTTACACATTATTCAAAACTGGTACGATAGGAGGCATGCCAGAATCGAAGTGAAAACCTGACATTGCCAAAGAGATGGAAAACTGATCGCTCATAGGTGCGATCTTTATGACATTTGTCGCCAACTTGATCGAAATAAAACATTTAAAATTATTTACTTTCTTCTATCGAATGTATTATTTGATGATCATAGAGCGGAGGATCTGTTTACCATCCTAAAATCTCTTAAAAGTTAATACTGACAATTTTTTATAAGATACTGGACCCAGAAAAAATCTCTTCTCCTCAGTTATGGCACCTAATACAGTATTCTGAATATTAATAATTAAGGAGAACTTAATTATCACCTCAATTAGTACTTGCCCACTTGTATCCTCAAATTCTATCCGTGTACCATTTGTTTCCATTAACAATTACACTATTTCCTTTTGTCACACCATCAAGAACTGTGGGATTTTCCTTGATCAGATTATTGGAACACTATCTTCCCGATTTTTTTCCAGCCACCATCGGTACCGTCGATTCAACTACCTATCACCCTATTTCCTTTTGTCACGCCGTCAAGAATCTTAGTTTTTCCTTGGCCAGATTCCTAGAAGAAGATCTTCTAGATTCTTTTCCAGTATCCATCAAAACCGTCGTTTTTCTCTTCTCCCATTTAGTACACGTAAACTCCCTGTTTACTATTAAAGTTGAGCTTAAATTTCTAATAGATAGTTTTGTCGGTTTTATCTTCTGCTCCTGAAAAAGGTCTTGTGTGTGTCTGTACATCGACTAAGTGGCTATATATCTTCCAACCACAGGCAATATTCCTCGATCCATCCTCTGTAGTCTCTTTCCTACATATTTGACCACACCTTCAAATCCTTCGAATAATCTCGTCAAACTCGCTCCCGTTCTTTCAGCTTCTATCTCCTAAACCCAGAACTTTGTTTACAGTCATCCCTTCTTAATCCGTTCTTCCAACCTAATGGCTTTGGCACCAGTGAACTGGTCATTTCCTCACTTTAACCTCCAATTTCATACAGTCTGCTTGACTAAATATGTTGGGTTCATAACTAGTTATTCACAGAGTCAGAGAGGCCTAGCTGTTATCATCATCCGGAGCCCAACACCAGGGGCAGGACCGATAAAACCGAGTCTAACATCCGGGGTTGGTGATTCTCGAGGCTGCCCGTAATTTTCTGCAAATTGAAAAACCTGGACTAAATACGTGGGTTCATAATTAGTTATTCAGAGAGTTCTAAAACCCATAATAAAGTATATTTTTCATTCATTTACAGCGAATGATGTGGTGCCGAAGATCCTAAATAGAAATAGGTCATCGGCAGCCTCCAAGCGGAATTAATTGATGAACGTCGTATTTCTGAATAAAATTTTTGGAAGTTGAAATTTTTACTAAAGAGAGTGTTGAGAGGGAATGAATTTATTAGGTGAATGTAGTTATTAGCGTGAATGTATGGTAAGGGAGGGTCGATGGCGGAATATTGGGTATTCCACCCCATCGACCTCAATAGGGTAGTTGTGTACTGTGAGTATGGGTGATGAGGGAATGTCGAGTACTCAACCGCGCCAATTGAATGAATGGTACTTAAGATTGATTTTGAATGTGAATGGGTTTGGAGCTGCGTTGGGTGCTGCACTGGTCTTTGTCATCGGAGCCCGGTACCAATGGTTGGACGGATAAGACAAAGTTTAACCTGGCTGGGCTTAAAAAATCAAAATCCTACTATATATTTTACTAAAGAGGGAGATGATTATAGAAAATAGAACATGAAAGATGGTTTGAAGAATGAACTGGATTTTACAGTAAGCTACATGGCGCAAAGTGGAAAGAATCGAGTTAAATCAGCTCAGCATTCCATGTAAAAAAGGCTACAAAGGAAGAAAAATTAAAACGAAAACAGTGATAAAGGACTGAAAGAAAAAAAATCCGACAATGTTGACAGGATGAAGGAGATAGGCAAAATGAAATGTACATTGATATTTGGGAAAAGCGGAAGATAATTCATGGGGATTGAAAAATTTTTGTGAGAAAAACCGGCTCACGATTTACTAGTTAGTTAGGTCTTCAACACGTGAGAGGATGGCGTCAGACTCCGGTCCCAGGAAACACAATGACCAGGAGGGTCCTGAATCACGGATATCGCTGAAAATCTCCTGTCTCGTTATCCTGACTCACTCCGTAAAAATAACTCCTACTGACAAGCTTTCACCAGTAGCCTTGATAACGCCGTTCACTGAGGTGGGCGTCCGACTATGTTTACAACCGGCCGATTAATTGAAAAAAAGTGTACAGGACAACCGTAATTGAATTATTTGTTTAATAACTCTATACATCCTGGCGATGAGTCATGTAGTATTTTATTATTGATTTTTTTTTCTTGGATTCGTTTAATCTTTTCAACTGCCAGTCCAAATACGAACAGGATAACACGAATAAATTACCATAGAAACTTAATATTATTTCATGCTGAAATTTAAAAACAAAAAGTTCTATTATAATTCTTACACATAACAGGTCGCTGGAAGATTGCTGACTAACTTTGTCAGCAGTTAGAGGAAAACTGATCATCTACAGGCTGCTTACTTCCTGAGTCAGCGGCAATTTTCCTTTGATCATCACGCCTGAATCGAGATAGGTGGACAAGGGGGCTGAAAATATTGACGTCCTACGCGAAAAGTTATAAACAAATTCATTTCTATGAAACTTTAGTTGTTTTGCAACCATACGTGGCGAACGTTTCATTCATGAATCCAGAACCAAAAAATAATAATTTCGCTTTTTAAAACGACCTTAACGATATGCACCCCATAATTTTCTCTTAGATACCGACAAGGGGGAATAATTTTATGCGTCAGTCATAACAGAAATATCATTACACCGTCCATGGTTTCTCCCCAAGGTCGTGCTTCTTTTCGAATCAGTCTAACGTAACGACCTCTAAAACTTTGCCGAGACAATGGTCAAAACTGCCTGAGATAGTACACAACAATTTCCCAACTTTTCATCAATGCTAGATCATAAATGACAGGCAAACTATCTCCTGGAAAAAGCCTTTTTTCGACCACTTGCGGATCTGCTAACACGACCCCCCGGGCTGGAGGAACTGATGCGTTAATACTTGGGAAAAGTCAAGACGGAAACAAAAGAACATTTTTTTCTGTTCCTTTCTATATTTCCGGTTTGTTACCACGTAAAATGTTTTATATACAGAAATGTCAATCAACGTCTGATTTTAATATCAACGTCAGCACGTTGACCCATTTCTGTAAACAAATTCTAACTCGCTTAAAATTTGTTTAAGTTAACAACAAACATTTATCAGAGGAATGCTTTATGTAAGAAGATTCCTCTCTTACACAGCAATGAAGAAAATCAAAACGAAATCAACGCGATTTCGTCCAAAGTTCTGAACTGTCCATTACTCTTCTGTAACTTTCTTTATATAATCTAAGAAAGGACAAATGATAGTTTTAACTAATGTACAATTGCCCATGACTGGAAATCCTTTTGAAATATAAAACCTACGGTGGCGAAACGTTATTAACGTCCATGGCAAATCCATGGAAAATTGAAACGGACAATTCAGTATTTTCACTACACGCACAAATAATCCAGCGTAAAGCGCCCTTGCCAACGATTTTTAGGATCCTGAATCCTCTAAATTCCAACACAAATACTTTTAAGTTTTGACATCGTTTCTGGTCATCCAGGTCCGCATGGCTTCCCTAGGTTTATTCGATGGCCGACAGGTGAAAGTCATTGAGAGGGAGAAGAAATAAGAATAAGTTGGTTTTCCATGAACTAATAAGACAATCAAGTCAAATTTTGTTCAAACATAAATTGAAGTGAACTTTTCAACTGGCGGAAGTGGACATCGTGATACCCTCGGCTCGTAATCCTGGTCGTGGGTTCGATTCCCACCGTCTCTCCGGCCATTTTTCTGACCAAACCCTTCCCCCAAGAGTGCAATTAAAAAAAAAAAATAAATAACTCTTTTCAACGCATCTGATGCAATAAAAAAGCATAATGGTATCGTAATGTATTGCAATGAGAAAAAAAATCGCTTAGTCTATTAAATTAATATTGTAATTTCAAAGCAAAACATTTCTCAAAAAATTCTAATCTATCAAAAAATATCGCAGTTTTTCCAATGATCGAGTTTCGTTTTATATTAATGCCGGGCTGAAAAATCACCCATAGCCCGCTATCGGTCATTATTTGTAGAAAAACAACCGGGAAATAAAATCCACGATAGCCTGATAACTACACACGTGTATGACAATTTCGGATCAGGAGTTAGGCGAGGATGTCATCCGAGACGTTATATAACGGACCTTAGAACTTTTTCTCTATCGTTTCATAATTCAATCTCATCCAGCCTCATAACAGGATGAAAATAGGAGTATAATCGTATCGAGAAGTCCGGCATTCTGTGGAATTTAATTTTGATAAGAATTATTTGCTATTTATCTCGCAAGCTCTGAGTTTTTCTTTAAATGTTTGAAAGTTTTGTAGTAAACTTTCTAAACTGAATCTTTTATAAATTTTCGACTACTAAATTTAAACAAAAGTTCGATAATGATTTATTCTTGACACATATTTTAGATAAAGTAACACCCATTTACGATATGTGGTTGTAATAATCTTTCGAAAAAAAAGAAGTTTTCTCTTCACCGTAACTAGTAGAAGGCAGAAGAACATGTACCCCGCGTCATGGGAAAGAGAAGACATTTTAAAGTCAATGATCACCTACGTGCCAGGAAAAAAAAAGAAGCGGTGACATTTCTTTTTGTCAAAAGTTCCACATCTGTCTAACACGACTGTCATAACCTCAACCTGCATATCTAACTTTTATCCCTTTTAAAATAAACCAGGTCCAGAGGCTGGAAAGACCTTGTTTTGTCTTCCGGTTAAAAGAAAAAAATGCTTCGACTGCAAAACCGCAGAAAGGCCTGTATTTACGGTTTGAACGTTCTGGAAAGTATCTTTCTCGGGCCTTGCTCGATGGAAGGGCCGTCGGTGTCCGACCGAAACGGATCTGCTAACGGTGGAAAGTCTGTTGAAGAAGCTGTGAAAAAAAAATTTCAACGAGGGAGGACGGCTCGCTAGGTATAAAAGTGAAAACAAGGAGAAAAAGACAACGCGAACAGTCATGACTCATTGGTAATAACATGCTTACAATCATCGGTTACTACTTCTGTATTAATAGCTCCAAAAGATCAGCCCGCTTTCTTCTTATTAACCCCTCATTAATGAAATTGACTTTGAAAGCTCCATCTGCATACTCGTCCATTACTATTCAAACACAACAACCTTTAAGAAGAAATGCAGACGGTCAATCACTAAGCAAATAGGCATTCTTCGGTCTTCTCAACATCAGTGAATAAATTTCAGTTTATTTTCAATAAATGATCTTCTCAAAAAGGAACTAAGTCATGGTCATTCCCTGTTTTTAGTTTTTCACGTGTTTTTTCCAACTGTTCTCTGTTAAAGTCGACGAATACATCGTTTTTTGGTCGGCCATTCTTTTTTTCCCCTTCGTGATCTTTTTTCCCTCAATAAACTGCTTATTGCTATCCTTGAAGATGCCGATACGTCCTAGATATTTAGCTTCTTCAACTCAACTGTTCACCACTCAACAATGATATATTTTTCTTTTGGCCCGTTAGTCGTGTGTCTCGTTTCTTACAATTTATAGGCCTACTTTTCTAACTTTTTTGCAACTACTACAGACGAACTGAACTGTTGCACGTGTTTTAACAAATGCCAACAAAGCGTACATTTTTTCTTCTGGGGAAAAATTGATGTCGACCTGTGTTTAACAGAGTAAGACCGAGTGTGTCTCCTTGCTAACCAATCATAACTTTCTCAGAGGACGATAACACAAGAAAACTATTTTGTTTGTAATTTTCTTTCCTTCTATTACTTGGTTTATAATGTGTTTTAAGCTATGAGGCTGGTTTTTTTTTTACAGTTTTTTTTACCCTGTCCTTTATTAAGTCTGTGAAGAATCCACCCAGGATTAAGCTTAGGGGACGATAGTTTTTTCTTGCCCCGTCTCTACCCTTTTTTAAACACACTATTAACTTAAATATAAACGTAGCTTCCTGAAACTCTCACACGTTAAAAATACAAAACAATTCCAAAAAGGCAAAACTACCATGTTTCCATACTGACTTAGTTTCAGCCACAGGAATTTTTTTATCAGCGTCTATCTTGCGATAAAACCTAGCTGATAACGTAATATTTGACGGGGAAAAAATCAGCGTTACTAATTAATGGATGGGAAATCTACATTGTTTCGAATTGCAGTCGGACCTATTTTGCATATAATACTAGTAAAAAAAGCTTCCTCTGGTAAAAACCCACAGGCAAAAAGTTCGCATTTTGTGGGAAAAATATAGGGGAACGGTGATGGGTTTCAAAAAAGAGCATTATGAGACCTTCACCTTTGTCTCTCACGACCTGCGTTATTCGCAGGATCGGCGGATTTCCATTTCAAAAAGACAAGGAAAAAACGAATCATAACCACAGACTTAGAGTCTTCCAAAATAATACTTTTAAACAAAATTTTGAATGAACGTTAAAATTGAGTAAAATTGAGATTTAGTACGGTCAATACGACACACAGTATTGACACATCTATACGGAAAACGAACACTTTTAACCCTGAAGATGATCTCAAAAACATCGGAACGTTGCCAGGATAAAGAAAATGTTTTTCTAAAACCTACGTTACACCAGATCTCCAAATAATCATTGGCTAACGGTTACTATACAACACACATTCTTACATAAAAAGGTTAACATTTATACGGTTTTTGGGTGCTAAACGAGATATTTAATCGTAGAATCAATAGAGAATGATTGTACCTATCAAAATTTATGAAACGTGGTTTTGTCCTGTTATATCATCCTTCCTATCAAGTTTTTATTTTGGTTTTTTAATACGCGAGATTATTAGCGAACCAAGTGTTTTGTACAGAGATAAAAAGTGGGAAAAATCTCTTAAGCCTCATTTACCTTGCTAGACCAACGGACAAACAATCTCATTATCAACTTTATCGTGTTTGCAAGGCTGGAAACAATGGTAAAGGTGTTGCATAAATTGCAAACCAAACCGATTGTTTCGAACAGAGGGGCGGCAGGAAAAGCTCGCACAATTGGAGGACGGCAGTAATTGAGGTTTAACCTTGCGTTTTAAAACAAAAAGGGAGAGAGAAAAAAATTACGGAAATTATTTTCTGGGATGACCGCTGAATTCTTGACATCCACCGTTTAAACCCCTCCTTGAAAGTCATCGGACAGTGACAGGCGACGAAGGAAACCAACCTTCGGCTTCTACATCCCAATTTCCCCCGGGTCCCTTTTGGATAAAAATTACGATTTTCGGCGGGGGGAAAAGTCAAGATTATGAAGAGAAACAGGAGAATGTACCTGACGAAAACCATGGAATTGGATGGAAGATCCGTTACGGACTTTCTCAAGAAAGTAAGAACTGTCTGGTGCGTGAGTACGTTTTGCTCTATGGTCCCTACAAGAGCGTGGAATTATCAAAAGCTCTGTCTGCATTTTTATCTGCAAATCTTCTAACCATCACAAGGCAAAATGTTATCGCTGTTTATTTTATACAAATTACTATCGAATAGAACTGATAAATCTCAGGTTTGACGTTAAAACAGTCTTAGGTCATGCTTTTCACTTATTGTACAACTCTCAATAAACCGATGCTTAAAATTGAATTGTATTACAACGTAAATTCATAAATAAAACCTATGACCGTTTAATTATCGTTTTGACCGCTTTGGATATAAATTTTCCCATTTGAAAAAATAACTTAAATGGTTTAATTTACAAATTAGCCTTAATTTTTGTCGCCAGTCTTCCGAGACGAGCAGATGTTACATCAACACGTTAAGAGGTCACTGACAAATACGTGGGACATCCCGTCCTTGTATGCCCGTTACTGTCTTCTTGCCACACCCACTCGACGTTAAATTAAATCCACTTTGCAAGGTGAAAATGTCGATTCAATCTGTCATAACGTCGACGGAAACAGACGATTATCATATCGATTGTCCTGTTCTGTCTTTCCCCGAAAGAAAATGCCAGCTAAGATCCTTTGACTTATTAGCATAGGTAGAGAGATGGAATCGAGTAATGCACAAGATAACCTTTCAAGAATTGACTTTCCTTCTCTTCAAAACCGTGTAAATTGTAGGGGTTCCATTCCTAAGACGGAAAGTGGAAATAATGTCATATAAGAAGGAACCGTTCATGAGATATAGTGTAATGCATTCACAACGGATTTCCTAACGCATCCTTTCATTATTTAGGTGGGTAGTTGAGATCTTGACGTTTAGTTCCTGGATTAAAGAACTAATAATTTTAAATTTTCCTATGTGTCAATTACTAGCAAAACATTTTCAAACTGATTTAAGGTTTCTTCAAACTATTATCTGTACTATCATAAATTTCATAACCGCTGATAAAGAGAAATAATTCAGTACATTATCAAAATGAACGATATCAAAAGTTGATTTTCCAATATGAACTGAGTTAATTGGCCAATAATTATTTTGAGGTTTACGGGGTAAAGGACTTGTAGTTTAATTAAAAGTGAAAGCACTAAGTTCACGGTATTTGAGGCAATATACAGATAATAACAACCGCTAAAGCCGTTTAGCAACAAGTTTTTTGATAATGAGCCATCTTTGATATTGACTGAGTATCTGTGAGCAGCCAAAATGAAACAAAAGCTATATTATTATTTTATTAATTGTTATCTGTCTCTGTAGTGCCTTGTGGAAGATAATAAAAATTGTCGAAAGATTGGCGTTGATATAACACTAGTATTTGTTCTTTTTGACTACAACACAAATTCAAAAGGAACATCGGTATTGAACGTTGGGCACCCATTATTTTCTGGATGCTTCTCCTCCTCTTCGCTATGTTTTAGTTAAGAAAATATACTCCATCATCCGCTCATGCACTGAGAATAACACAATAATAAAAGGCTGAAAATCAGCCGAAGTAATAAGTCTGGAAAAGCTGAAATGGTGGTGGACTTCTAGAAGCATCAGCATCACACAAAAAATAAAAAACGACATAGTTTACATAAATATTTTGTTATGCAATAAAATATGTAATAAATAGCGAACGCTATGCAGTATGAGACATGTATGAGAAACTAATTCATATTTTTCCCACTGACGATAAAATGACTGATGATAAAATGTTCCGACTTCCCTTCCCCGAACTGACCGTGTCAACCGTGATTTGCAAATACTTATCAAAACCATTACTAAGGTTTTTAATTGAAATAAAAAAGCCAGTGTCACGAGCGGGATTCGAACCCATGACCTTTAGATTGATACGCGGCTACTCTACCTAAGCTATCGTGACTTCGATCCTCTCGGGCACTAACTTCCCATCTCAACCCCACGTTTGAATTTCCCCCCTTTTTTTACATTTTTCAAGTCACGAAAGATCAGGTGGTAGAGTAGCGGCATATCAAGCCGAAGGTCGTGGGTTCGAACCTCACACGTGATACTGGCTTTTTTATCTCAACTAAAAACCTTAATTATTGAGTTATATTTACTGATGATAACAGCTGCTTTCCCTTACTTTATTATTAATATCATGGCCTTGTAATCCTGTAAATACTAACTTTAATTAAAGAACATGATATCTAAGAGATTTGAATTTCCGTCGAAATATTCAATTGTAAAGACCGTAGTGTTTTTTCAATAATTCGATTTTAACCTATTGCGTTTTGAAGCAATGTTTACTTGATTGAGTGTTGATTACACGCATTGAAAAGGGTGGAATTAACGTGTTCTCATTTATTTGTTCTCTGTTTCTTTGTAATATTATAGTACTTTTTACAAAATAATTTGCTAATTTAAAATGGAGGAAATAGTTCTATTTTGATGTTTCTTTTAAAACGGAGAACATTTAGGAGAACATATCCTCTAAAAGTGTTTTGCTCGGTTCAGAAAAGCAAACTTTGATTTGGAAGACGCAAAATCGACCCTCAAACGTTAATGATAAGTGATGACCAAATTTAGCGTTTTTTCACAAATAACCCACACACAAAGACTCAAGTCATCGGAGAGACAAGCGTTTCAAAGAATTTATTGGATTCTCTCCTAAAATGCAATATAAGCCATTCAATTTTCAGGAGAATGACAACTGGGGATGAAAAGTAGGTCCTTTATATCAACGTTCAGGGGCAAGAATATCCTGGTGAAAAAGCCGTGGACAATTGGAAAAGCCGGACTGTATTCCAAAAGTAGGGATTGCAAGCTTTAATCTTTACATCGATATAAGGTTTTTCTGATACATCGAATACCACGCAAACTTTACCGATATATCGTGAAAAATGTATTGATATATCTAAATTTAGGTAAATTACGACTATTCTGTAATATCAAAATAAGCTAGCCCAACTGGAGAAAAGACCGATATTAGTAACAGTAAAAATATGCTTATGGTCATCAATAATTATACAATCCTTATTAAGTAGTAATAAAAAGATATAAAATAAAATAGATTAAGGTTATAAAAATTAAGGTGCTTAGCTTTCGAGCATGTTCTACAAGCCGTTTGTTTCCCTTTTTCCGGTGCATAAAAAATATTTACAAAGAACGCTTTTTTGACTTTTTTCACGGGAAGGAGTCGCCACAAAAATGTATTTTAAAGTTGTGCGCAGAAACGTAGATACAGATCCCGATACCGATACAAATAAAAAATGAATATATATCAATACGTTTCAAGGAATAAATCGATATATTTTAAATATTTATACTTAAATATATCGATAAAAATATACTCGATATATATGTAGAAATATATCGATGTATCGTTGCCATCCCTTCCAAGAAGTAATGTTTATTATTGAAAGAGGGTGCTTTTTTTATGAGTAGCGCCCAACCAAATCGTCACGTCTAATGTATATTGCACAAAGCTAGATAGACCAATAATCAAATCTGTCAAGGCTAATCGCAAGGGGATGATTTCCACCAGGATAATGGTCATCCTAAGGTGTGCCAGAAATCGTTGAACATGGCTGGGACTTAAAGGTATTGGAATTACCCATTCAGGGTTTCACATGTTCCGGGATATGCAAAACTGCATTGAGAAAGGGCTGCACTTGACAGACAGCAAAAAACAAATCTAGTTCTTCGATCAAAAGCCTGAGAAATTCTGAAAGGGCGAAATTTAAAAATTTAAAAAAATCGAACAGATAACGGAACAAAATGATTTATTTTTATTGATTAAATTTATTAAAACATTAAATTTTCATTGAATTTACTACTACAAAACCTATAGGACTTATTTGTACAATATTTAGACTATATAGTAAGGGAAAAATTTATTTAATTGTACACCGTGATTCGTTATTACGTTCACTTCGATTCCGTTAGTCATAAGTCATAATTATACAATGAGTTGGACACACGTAGGTGCATCTTAAGCATTTGGAGCATGACAGTGTACAGAAATTCGTAATTGTTGGCCGTAAGTCATCAACTAAAAACAAAAAAACACCTGCGCTAGGACCTACGTTCACTTCCATGTCGTTTTTCAATTTTCGACAGATTCTCTACGACTAAAAATTTTAAGACGTTATCTATCTAATCCATGAGCGACGCAAAGGGTCTTTTTTAAAATAAATCTTAGATAATCTTACGTACATTAATTAATCTGTTGTGAACATTTGCATAAGCAAATTGAAATCAACGCTACGTTAGTATTATTATAGGTATCTTCTGCCTGAAACTGTAATATTTCAGAAAATAAACTAAATAGGCAGGTTTATTGTAGTAGTTAAGTAAGAGATAATCGGAATGTTACAGGAAATTGCAATCGGTGGTTTTTGTTTCAAGTTCGCGAGACTTTGATATGATATCTAATATTGTATCCTGTCATTACTACATACATCATATTGGTGCAACTATCTCGAAATAGGATATGGCCCAATGCAGGATTTCCAAGAATAGCCAGTCCGGAGGATTTTTAAGACATCGGCTTTCTTGTAAGACTTCGTAACGCTACGGGGCAGATTGACCCGTCTCAAATTTTCTTTTTTCCCTTTGTAATTTTTCGATAATTATATCATTATTTCCTAGCCGGCGAATAAAGGAGGTTCTAACGGTCAACGCCCGACCGTGAAAAGGTGGTTATAATAGAGGAAAACATCGGTGGATTTTTTTTTCTCCACCCAATTTATGCAATGGGGAAACCATCATCCGACCATTTCTGACGAGTAAAATATTTAACATTAAATAATGAAATTTAAAGGTGGTCGACGACTGTATCTACTGCCAGCAGTTTGATCGTCCCTGTTCCTTCTGGTAACCCTATTCTTTTTCTTATCGTGTCAGTCGTATTACAAAAGCTAACCGCCTTCAATAAATGTCTGCCAGAGAAAACGCGTTTTATCAAAATATACAGTGGGTTTAGGATAAGTTTTGGACGTATAAATAAAAAAAATGTTCAGGACGAAAATAGGTTTAATAGACCTTTATAACGTATAAAAACTAAACCCGAAGTTCACAATCCAAATATACATCATTAAAAGCTCACCGTGGCCGATTCATTTGTCGCCGAGAATCGACTAGAATTCACATTTGAAAAATGGCAAAAATGAGGAAAAATTCGAAAGGTTGAGTTTAGGTTGGAGGTGTCCGAGTGGAACAAATTCACGATAGCTCATCAAGTGGTATCGGCAGCGGCGTATCTAGCCGAAGGTCGTGGGTTCGAATCCCGCTCGTAACACTGCCTTTTTTTATCTTAACCAATACCTTAATTAAAGGTTAATTAATTGAAAAGAATTTATTTGGTCAATCGGATCCCGAAACCTAATTGAAAAAATTAAAAGGGTGGTTTTCGATACTAATTATTAAAAGAAATAATATAAATTTTATTAATTTAATCAGCTCCAGTCAATTTGTAATCATTCATTTTCGTACTACGTTAGCCGATGTGAAAGGGTAGGTACAAATCAAAGAACCTTTGAACGCCTGAAATAATTGAAGTTAGAAAAAAAAGTAAATGAAGAGAATAATCAGTAAAATAATTGATTTCCGTATAAAGCTGTGCGTAATTTCGTCCGTACGTTTCCTGAACGATTAAAAACATTAATTTCTGTCTTGAGACATTTTTATTTCACAGGGTTTTTGCGAAATCAACGTCTGTGACCTTCATGTGCTCAAATAATGACAGCCTTGGTTTTAACACTTTGTTTCTCACCTGATGAGTTCTCATGATACACATTTGAATCGCTCTTCTTTTTTCTTACTTTTTTTTTACTTCAAAAATTAAACTTCAAAGACAATTAACCATACGAGTTTTTCCCCCCTCGAGGCCAAGCATGTCCATAACGGAACTCTGCTTCAAAGAGCACCGGGTGATTGCAGAAATTGGACCGTGACTACTTTGCCCATTGCTCAAACCACATTCGAAGCACAATCACTTCTTTTCTTTAAATAAAAGCAGAATTTAAAATTAATTGCTAGGTTCATAATCCGGAAAATAAATAATTACTTGCAATTACCAAATGCTAAAGAATTAAAAAAAAAGATTGTACAAGTTGAAAATACTTGCTAAAAGGTTATCAAATATCCTTGAAATTAGATACGAATGGGATAAAGCTATCTTACATTTTTTTCCCTAATGAATTAACTTTTATTCCTATGAACCGCGTTGGGCAACGGTTAATCTATTTCCCACCGCTCCTTTCTTTTAGCAAGGACCTTTCCTAAAAACAAAATTGACGCAATTTTCTGCGGTTGATTAAGCCAGATATTAAGAAAGCAAAGAAGGATTATACATTCACTTCTATCTGAATTTAATCGCAAATCCATTGCCTAAAGGGTTTGGGCTTTATCTACATGAACTTTCAAGAGCACCCTGGATTAGTAAAATGTAACCAAGATATCAAGTTTGACTAACAAGATTTCCATGACTGCTCAACAGAATAAATAAATTTTGGCAAATTTTCTCTTTAGTGCATTTATATTATGTTAATAATTGCTGTTTCTCGAAAGCATCTCGAAATAACCTTAGAGCAACAGACAATAGCGTTATTATTAATTGGCGATTCGGACGATTTGCTACGAAACGCTAATTTTCCGCGAGCCAATTGTCCGACTAATTAGTCGATATCGTTAAAATTGAAGCGTCCTTAACGGTCCTTATTAAAATAATATACGGTAGAAGTATGGCCACATTAAATAACACGTCAATTAGGCATGATGGCAAAAATGAAAAACGGAGGACGGTGGCTGGAAGAAGGCATACCGATTGAAAAAGGAAATCCTTAAAAATTGTCTAACGTTGTTAATCACGAAAAGCGGTACAAATTAAAACATTTCCTATGCAAATAACTCCGGAACATACACATAAGCGTGAAAGGGGGAAAGTTTTCGAAATCATTTTACCACATTTTTACCTTTTCGGTCGAGCTATTAATTTATTAGCTGAAAAAAAGCTCAACCGGCCCATGGAAGGAGTTTAGGAATTATCCGTCTGTAAAACTAATAACAAACTGTATTAAACTTTTCAATAACGATTACATAACAGAAAAGTCACTAAGAAAAACTCATGACTTTGAGAAAAAAAAGCTTACTTCAAAATTAAGATTAGATTAGTTTCCTTACTTCTAAATTTTATATTTTTCGCATAAATAGATTTATATATATTTTCAATGATCTATATTTAAATTGTTATCTACATTTAAATATATTTGTCTACATTTGAATGAAGATACTTAAGTTTTGAACATTTCAAAATAAATAGTGCAACTATAAAATATATGAATTATGACTTCACTTGTTTCACGATATTATACTAATATTTTCTGAAGGAGGCGTCGATGGCCGAAACAGTTTAGGCGTTGACATGGCGCTCATCACTGTAAAGGTCCCACGTTCGACCCCTGCATTCAAATTCTACATACTTGCAATTTTTTTTTTTTTTTTTTTCAAAAACACCGGTACCCCGAGGGTTTAATGACCTCTGTTGTTGCGAACCCTCGTAAAAAAAAGAGGTGACCAAAAACAAAATTTTGGCAGTTATTCTATTTTTCTAAAGCTATTTTTTAAATACACTCAAGCAAATTGTCGGTATTAAAATTATTGTATAATAAACCAGCACGGTAGATTTATGTTTAGAAAAATTAGTTTATAGAGGACTATTAGTAATACTGATGAGAGCGCAAATCTAGGTTATACTCGATAAAAAAGACGATGATAATCAATACCCAACGAAAATGATGCGTTAAATCATATAAAAGATTAACAATTTCTCTTTGAAAACAGAAACTAGTTTGACATTTGGTTCCTGAAGCTAAAAGTGCCGGCGAGGAAAAAAATACGACCCTTTATAAAACTTATAACCATAGTTCACCTTTTTCTAAGGGTGAAACTTTACTTGAAATTCACTATTTTTTAAACATGAGAAATATTACAAAGAACCTGTCTTCTATCAGTGGAAATGCGCATAAAATTAAACTAATATATCTTTCTTTGTTCTTCCGCACTTTTACAAAATTGTCTTCTTTGTTCTTTACAAACAAAAAATTTATATTAAACAGCAAAACATGGAACTTCAAGAGATTTATATCCCTTTCAACACGTCGCAAAACTCAAACATAAAAATCATGAATATTCCAAGCTAACGCGTTCAATTAAAAATAACAATAGAAGAAAAAATGAAGTATCAACAGAAAAACAAATTCTGGCAATAAATTTATCCAATAAGGTAATCACAATTCAATATATAAATATATACAAGCTGAATTCAAATAATTTAGTATAAATCCTGGAACCAAAGATACTCCCATTTTTCTATTTGCAAATAAAGTGAAATAAAACCAATAACTAAAATATTATCTCATTTGATTGCGTATAGTAATGGGTTAAGTATAGTAATGGGACGAAGAGTAAAATAACAGTTTAAGAACCTGTTAAATTGATTGCCTAACAACACTTCAAGATTGCTCATTTTTTTTCTTATGCCATTCATTTTAAAAGTCGTTGACAAAAAAAGTTGACACGGCGCTAATCGCTGTAAGATGAAGGTCCCGGGTTCGAATCCAACGGTCCTACATTCGAACCCCGATGTACTTACAAATGTTTGTTTTTTTTTTAAACACCGGCACCCTGAGGGTTTATATGACTGTTGTTGCAAAGCCTCCTAAAAAAAATTATGAAAAGATTTAAAACTAAAGTCCGAGGAGTGAAATGTATAAGTAATTTTTCGTTATATTATTTTCATTTTCAATCCCGCATAGTATAGAGAGTGTTCCGCTTCTCATGTTACAAACTTTGCCAGTAGATTCTACATTAAAAATGGAACCAAAAAGTCCTAATTAACTTTGATCCGAATCCCAACAGCTTCGGAGTTATTCCCCTTTTTCTGAATTTTTAAGATTTCACTTAAGATCTTGCTTCAAATACACAACGATAACTCCAAAACAAAAACGTTGTGGACAAATCCATTCATACACTGAAAACTATGTTAAATTTAACATAAGATGCTATCAATAGTAAATTGGTGAACGTTGGAGAAATAAGTGTTTTAATAGCCACAACTTCAAAAAATCTTTTTTTGAGTATTTTCAAAGTTGACAAACTTGCTAAGATGGTTCCGAACTTTTTCCAAACCAAGAGACCAGCAAATTAAAAAAAAAAATTATATACTTTTTAATGGTGTAGTTGCGTTTTTGATTACTTTTTTCAAAAATAAAGAAATTTATGTAGGAAAGGAGAAAACCGTGGTTGACGGATTGTTAAGGTGGAAATATTAAAAACATATAATAAAAATCTTAAGAAAATTTATTAACCTTTTTAATTTTGATTAACAATTCTCTCCACCGTCCGCAATGCTCAACGAGCCCGCTTTTTCATATTAGCCACTCTAACTGGAAAGTTTAATTTACGTTTATGTTTTCCACCAGTGGAAATCCGATGCTTTACAGTTATAACATACAAGCTATCACGTAGATAACTAAAACGTTTTTAAACTTAAAACTCTTTTATTCCTTGGAATAATAATATAATAATCCTATAATCAAAGCTGCAGTCGTGTTGGTAAATAAGTAAACACTTCCACTATTTCGGTTTCGAACCCAAATTTAAAAAGAAAATTTAATAAATTCACTCAAAATTTCCTTAGTTTATTTTACTTTTTTATTATTATTAATCTTTCCACTTTAGCAATCAGTCAAGCACGGTTTTCTCCTTTTCTTCGTCAATTTCTTCATCTTTGGAAAAAATAATTTAAAAAATAATTACACCACTAAAAAGGATATAAAATGGTGTAAGTTCTCTGAAATTTGCTGCTCTCTAGCATTGTAAATAGTAGTTTAGAATCTCCCATTTGAAGCAAAGTCTTGATATCTTAAAAAATCAGAAAAAGTGCAATAACTCCGAAACTCTTGAGATTAGGACCACAGTTAATTAGGACTTTTTAGTACCACTTTGAATGTGGAATCTACTAGCCAAGTTTGTAACACGCGTAGCTAAACACCCTGTATACATAACCTACATTAACAATTAATTGACTTACATATAACAGTATTGAAGGTAGAAAAGCATATTTAAGAAAGTAAATTTTTAAATAGCTTAATTTTCGTTACCCAGTTCCTATCGCCCACTGATAAGAAAAACGGTACGTACACATATCTTCTATTTTTCAACCTAGTATCCACAAAAAAAAAAAAATTAAAATCTCAGTCCGTAACCTCCCTTTCTCAGCTTTTGTCCTATTTTTGTTGAGGTTTTATCACAATGAGATTTTCTTTTGTATTAAAATTTAGTAAAAACTATCGTATTTGATTGTTTGAATATTAACATATAAAAAATTTAATTATTTTAGGTGGATATAAAGTTATTACTCAATCATTACTATATATCATTAATGGTCCAACCAGATTTCACTTATTAAGCTAGAATGAAAATCACTGAAATATGACAACCATTGAATGGGCCGGAAAAACAGTTTCCTTGTCAATTAAACCCCGTATATTGTATTAATTATTGAATACACTTTAATGTGTTAATTTACCCCGGCTGTAAATTATATTCACATGCACTGGCCTTTGTCCGAAGTGAAGGGAACTCTTTTTTTAAAAGTGATCTTTCTGCCGGGATAAACGTATGAATGAATCAAAGCCACCTTTCATGCAATTTCACCTCCTTTTGTTTTAAAGCCTGGCATGGATTGTCACTCGACTTATTTCACGCTCTCTCGGAGATACAATTGTTCAGACGTAACGTGAACTTTGATTTATCAACTTTGACGAATTTGACCTCATCAAAGGGGCGCAATTGACTTAGGCCGATCGGCCTGGTGCTCTTCACAAAAGGGAAACCGTAAAAAAAAAACAATCTGTCAATTTCTAACCGGAAAACAATATGGTCTAAAGCTTTTTTCAAACTTTCTACACGCACGGGTGTTGGTCAATTAATCATTTCAACTCTTTAATATAGTCCATTAGATTTCGAGGTCCGATTGACCATTAACTTCTTTCAATTAATTAATTTTTATGTAAGATATTGGTCGAAATAAAAAAGTCAGTGTCACGAGCGGGATTCGAACCCACGATCTTCGGTTAATACGCCTTGAGCTATCGTGACTTCGATCCGCTCAAACACCAACTTCGTATTTCGTGGTCCGATTGACCAAATAACTTCTTTCAATTAGTTAACCTTATTTACCTTAACGTAGTGGTTGAGATACGTTTGCGACAAACAGGAATCGTGCTGATTAAAATTATTTTAGTTAACCCTTCCTGATAAGATCTTATAAACAATTGTATACAATCTAGTCCGAATTAATGGTTTGATTGCATTAAAAATGATAAAGACAATATGTGGTGATTAGTAACCGTTTGTCGATGATTATTCAGAAATCGTGAGAGGCGGTCTGGTGAGATGTAATTTTCAGAAAAACATTTTCTTTAACGGACCAACGTTTCAATCTTTATTGAGATCATCTTCAGGGCTCAAAGTTGTTAGTTTTCTGCGTAATTGTGCCGTTCTTGCGTGTAGTGTTGTTACGTAAAAATATATGTAAAAAACACACTTTGAGCCCTGAAGATGATCTCAATAAAGATCGAAACGTTGGCACGACAAAGAAAATGTTTTTCTGAAACCTCTATCTCACCATATCGCATCTCACGATTTCTGTATAATCAATAAAGGTTCTCAATCAGGAAATTCATGTTTTCTGTTGCCACAAAATAAGATTAGATGTTTCCAAGGTATTCGAGCAACCGTTGTATCGTGTTAAATGTGTTATTGTGCTAATAGGAACATGTTTTTGAATTGGTTTTGTGAATTATTGTTTGCGGTTAATAATGACTTTTTTTAAATGCTTAAGTTATGATTGTATTTTATTTCTTCTTTGACCAACCTTTTGTTCCTTCCTTTCTTAAATGTAACTTGTTCTCAATGTTTTCAGAAGTAAATCCTGGGCAATGTGATTCTAGTATCTAGTTGAGTCGAAAGCCAAACCGATCCAAACGGCTAATATAATATTTCCTTATTACAACCTCCGTCCCCCATGTTTCTGGCCGAAGTGTTAACCCAGTACGATTTCCACTGTCGTTCTTTCCCTTGTATCACCCTGCTGAATAAAAGCGGAAGCCGAAAAAGTAGTACAATATTTATCTACCGGGTCTAAAAGAACGAGAAAACAATGGAAAACTGCACAATTATGGGATAGGACTCCTTTCCTCATCGTATACATTTATTTGCATAAAATTGCAATGCCTAATGAAATAAGAAAAATCGTACAATAACAGGTCAAATGTTAATGATTTTATTCTATTCCATCTGCCCTATTTGAAACAATTAGAGATCATCAATTTCACCCATTTGAATTGCACGAGAATGTACGAGCATTCAAGAATTTATATTGAAAGAACTTTGACCTCAAACATACTGAGCCGAAAATAGTAGCTGACGGGGTAAATATACAATTGGCGGCCGTAAACAAATGTACACATAAATGCTGCTTCCTACAAGCCTGTTATTTAAAATATATAAAAATAATAATAATAGAAACCCAGACTAAATCCACATGAACATCACAATTATGTTATTTAATCTCAAATACGCGGTTTGTCATGTTCAAAAATTATTTGAAAGAATAACAATATTTCAAATAAGCAATGGGCTAGAAAGAATACCAAAACTGGACAAAATGCACTTTCGCTTTTTGAGTTGAAATCGTGATTGATCTCCAAGTCTGGCTACCCAGCCGACGCAGATATCCGTTCTACTGGTCG
Organism: Cimex hemipterus; assembly: GCA_039619505.1. Classification (NCBI taxonomy): domain Eukaryota; kingdom Metazoa; phylum Arthropoda; class Insecta; order Hemiptera; family Cimicidae; genus Cimex; species Cimex hemipterus. Next base: position 1,057,109 of record CM077114.1, on the reverse strand, counting down.
GGTTTTAACGGTACCAGTACAATTATCTTAAGAAAGTACCGATGCTCGTTTGGAAAAAAAATAATGATATCTGTTCATTGAGAATAAGGGCGCGCAGTAGAAAACAAATGATGAAGAAACAGCGACGGGACGATATTCGGATCTCTTTCTATCGCGTGCTCCTTTCGCGTTCTTTTATTAATTAAAGGAGATGAAAGTGCATTCACGTGAACTTGAGCGATCTGTCTTGATCACCTCGTTAAAACGAAGAAAAAAAGGGAAAACTTAGAAGTGAACCTAATTCATAACCTACAGAAATGAAGTATGAACAAGAAACAGACATCTAATATTAATATCAAAGCATAAAGAGCAAAAACATTTTAAAAATCTAATAATAACAAGAAGATATCAAGAGCCCTCTATAAACTTTGAATAGATTACGTATTAAAAAAATTAAACTAATTAAGATAAATTAAGATAATAATAAATCTTAAAATCTCGTAATGATACTGTACGCATAACTTGTTATCATAAAGAACAAATAAAATAAATAAATAAACGAACTGGGGTCAATAAATTCAAAACAAAAACGATTTCAAAATCGATAAAATAATTTGATTGTGAAGAAATTGATAAAGATTAGTGTTCAATAGATTTAGCCCTAGAATATAACAGTGACTTGTTAAATTGAATAATTAGTAGACAATAAATAATAAAGACTAGATCGCAAATTTTGATTGGTAAGTAAATTCACTCAGATGAGAAAGAAAATTAAAGGTAGAACACAGACCCAGAAAGTTCGAACTTCAGAAGAGTCAATATTTAAGGCATTTATCTTGGAAAAGAGTAAGACTATATTAGAAATTCTTATCGCAACCCTGGATAGATAACGTATTGAAACGGTTAATCAACTGAAACAGTTTAGATGAAATCGGATCCGCCATGGCCGAAGTTCAAATATCTGAAACATAAGTCAACAGTGCAGAGAGAGAGAGAGAGAAAGAGAGAGGCACAGCAAAATTCACAGACTATAAGATATAACAAAGCTTTCTTATCTAATTGTTTAAACAATTTAAACAAAGATACCGGCCGTCAAAATGAGAGAGAAAGAGAGGCAACTGGCGTATAAAGAACAAACATAAAAAACAAAATTAAAAAAAATTGCCTAATCAGTTATAACAGCATAAATTCAGGCCCAAATGAATACAAAGCTAAAAAATAAACAAAATAAATAAACCATAAACTAAGTCAAAACAAAACTGTGGCACAACAAACTCAAAATTAATAGAATTCTCTAAAATTTGAATAGAAAATTCACTATTAAGATTAATTGGAAATACTACAGAATTAAATTTATTTAATTCACTGGAAATGTTTTTATCACGTTCAGACTCAAATATCCTATTTTAAATTTGAAAATTTTGTACGTTTCCAATTTGTTCGACTAAATTAATATAAGTTAAATCTATTCGATATATGAGAAGTAATGTGTTATTACAGAATAATATACGAACTTGAACTATGGCTCATATTGTAGCATAACAAGAAAATTTTTGTCTGTGCATCAATAAACTGTTGATTTGTCATGACTACTAGTTTTTTCACACAGTAAGCTATCAAAGAATAGTTAACTAGTTCAGCTTTTCCTGAATTATTTATCAAGTTGGAATCAAAATTTTAAATATACCTTAGAGTTGTTGATTGGGTTTATCGTTATGTTAATCCAATTTCCCAGTTGGTGTCATGACATGCGGGGCACCATATGCGTCGAAATTCTCAATATTCATCCCAAATATTTTTTTTTTTTTTAGAACACACTCACTCGGATGTCACAGAGCACAATCACAGAATACAATATACAGGGTACAAATCGGTGCGACTGGCCGAGAAGGAAAGTGTCGGCTGGTGAGTCAATGCACCATCTGAGCTAAGACTGGCGAGGGTCGCGGACAGCTGCTCCACTCTTCACCAATTGGTAGAGGGGGCTGGCGTCATAGATGACTCATAATCGCCCCCTCTAGACGGAAAAATAAAACGTTCGATGACGTACTAATGGCTTTAATTGATAAATTGGAGCTACTGCTTATATGCAAAGACGTGCCGAACTGGGCTTGCCCGGTGTTAAATCATGTATGTGATACGGTTCTTTTAGGGACATCTGCCTGGAAGAAATGGGGCATGCCTTACATGACAAGGTCGCCATGAATCGATTTAACCGTTAACGCGTAAAATAATAAAAAATGACAATAACATTACATTGTACAAAGCATGCTATGTTCAAAGTACTAAAAAATTCCTCCAAATTGGACCCTACATCACAATAAGGGTCAGTGGAATGGATTCCCACACGAATTGCTTTAACACACAGAGGGTGAAACAGGAAATTTATAGAAGCGCGTCAACCCGAATTGTTCAGTTCGGCACAAAAACATAAAACAACAAAAATATTTGTATTTTTACATACGTATTCAAAAAAAGAAAACCTCAGCCTGAAAAGAAGCCCAGACATTAGTTATACTTGGATCTCACATTTTTTCTGAACACAGTGAAAACTTATTCTATTTGATTCTATGCTAACCCACTTTTTTATTAAATCGATTCTACACGTTGTTTTATGGAAAGAACACAAGAACCTATACGTCCCAGTATGTCTCATTCCTTAATTAACCTAATCCGACAATCAATTTTAAAACAATATAGGAAAATCAAATTGCCACAAGGACGGTTATAAACAGGCTTGTATATATTCAAAATAAACAATTGAAATAATATTCAGTTGCAAATTTATGGACGGTTAGTAGTTAGAAATAATATTCCGAGAACAGCTAGAGATAGGCTAGGTACTCAGGACAACATAAACTAAAATATCACTCAAAAAAACAATTCTTCAAAGTAAGCTCAACTTATTCCTAGTGTAATCTATAAGGAACTTATTAATTTTGTGACCTTCTATCTTAACCACCCAAGTAAATAAAAGGGAGTACCAGCACTGGTTGGTTTCTCTCCCCAATGCATCCTAGTGTGACAGATCTGTCAATTTGTATATAACTAAGCATTCTGCTCAAAGTATACGTTGTACAGATAGAAATAAATAAATAAAAATATTTAAAAAACAATCAATTTCGTCGGAAGGTGCCAATTTTTATCGGAAACGACCTTTGTTGCTTATCTAATTCTGTATGTAAATCGTTTTATGCAAAGAAAACCTGAAGTACACAAGGCACAGTTTCGGACTGCCGTTCCTGAATAAGCTTATACGGAAATAAATTTTGAAAAATTGAAAAAACTCAAAATGTTTGAAGGACGGTTATATAAAAGCACGGTCAATTGTGTCGCAAGGTGGTCAATTTGACAAGAATCACAGGTGTTAAATTTAATAAAGTACCTGTCATTTACGGATTGAATTCTTAAATGGAAAATTTAGCCCGATAGTCTGAGATCATCCCGAGCTCGCTGCTTTTTAGTCTGTTACGCTCTTGCTGGTCAATCAACATTCCTGGTCGATCTTACTTATTTTTCCCTATTTACTTATTAGTCCACTTAAAAAAAATTGCGACAATTTGAACTGAATAGTTATAAGAAAAATATTTATTTAAATTATATGTAGAAATAACAATACTTGTATATGACAAATATGTTACTAATGCGTTCTTGCTCTTGAACCTACAAAATTTATAGTTCAAATTATATGAAAACTAGTCCAAACCAATAATATCAGTTATTAATGTTAAAAATTGCTATGAGATTATATGAGTTTGCTGGTTGGTTAATCTACACAAGGTTCATGCATGTTATTTGATCATGATTCGGCCAACCCTGTCTTGGCTTTGGTGGTCAGAGGCGTTGCGGCTTCGCGTTCTCATTTTGGCATTCTTCGTAACTTTTTATACACCATGGACGAAATTACTGATGGGGGAGGGATTTACAGTTGGGGGAGGGGGTTCCAGAGTGGAATAAATTACAAAATACATTAGGGTTTAACAGACGGAATTTGGTATGATCCCCCTCCCCAAAAATGTTATTTAAAAAATGTTCTTTTATGGTTGGTGTCCTATTTATTATATAATAATCGCTCTCTAAATTTATCTGTACTGACAAATAACTGATAATTACTTCTCTCAAACCACCGATGACTCAACACTTGGTGAGCAAAGTTCAGTATCAAATTATATTGTTAATCATTGAAATCGAACAGGAGATAACATGAAACATCAAAATATTTAGGGAACGTGAACAAAAAAGATTATTTAAAAATTTAGGTTGTGTGCGCTGGAATACTGTTTCTAGATAAATTTAGATAGCCTCCATTAAAAAATTGATAAATTCAAATCAACCGTGTCAAAAATAAAACCTATTTAGGTTGTTAATAAATATAAACGAATCATTCACCCATTGGTTTCCTTTATCGGGGTCGATTATCCGGTTGGCCGGCCGGTCCCCTGAAATCAAGTTTCACTGAAGAGATGCTCCTCCGACTGCCGTCATCATCCATTCCGTGTGACCTAAATATCGACTGGCTCAGCGTACCAGACAGAGAAAAGCACAAACATTCTAGTTTCAGCCCGTGGCTCTGGTTTCGTAAAGGAAAATAATAGCAATTTGCTTTGCAGTCGGTGATAGATTGAGGAGGGCTAATTTGAATTTCGCCTTCGAAAAAGGGGTCAGGTGAGATTCCGATGTAAAGCCCAAAAGTGGGCACATGTGCATAGTCGACGTCCTGTCAACTATGCACTTTTCCCCATGAGAAATACAAAACAGACGATGCTGAAACATTAGAAAAAAATGTAAAGGCCACCTCAAAACCGGTTTCAAAGATTCCTGCATATCCTGCATATTTACCCAATTCGAGTGTTTTTTTTTTTTTTAATTTCCTCATTTAGAGAAATCATAATGAAGACTACCCAAGATTATGAGAGGTTGCACTGGCAAAAAAATCCTCAGAAGATCAGATAGCCAAGCAGCCGTTAAGCATTAGCATTTAAAGAATCACATCAAAATTAGTCAGTGTATGCATCCAAAATTTACAACACCTGAGGAAGCCCAACAACCTGATGACATCTTGGAGTCAGGGCAGGAAGTTTGGATCTTCAAGACCATACGAAGGCCCCCCAGTGGAAAAACTCTAGCGGTGCTAGACATAGTAAACCTATTACGAAACAACCCTCACCAAGACTGGCAAAATTTAAAATTGCTGCAGTAGGACAGGGCCAAACTCAGATGAGTGGTAGGGCCACTACCGGTCACTGGCATCTGAGGAAATATCTATACTACCTGGGTAAATCCTATTTGCAGATTATGTAATGGGACGAGAAAACAGCGACCCATATCATCTTCGAATGTGAAGCAACAGCTCAATGGAGATTCAACTTAACGTAAAAAACTTAGGATATCAAATTGCAGCAGCGACAGTTAATGACCTGATACTTCAAGGAAAAGGAACGAGTTATTACATTGAAAGAACTGGGAAGGTTCAATAAGCTAAAAGGCCGGAGTGTCTGGGGAGCACAAACGCCGCTTCCTAGTAACCTTTTTTCCCATCCATACCCAAGATTATACAACCGAGCTTTTAAAATTAATAAAAAAAAAAGACTCAACGAAACCAGGATTGAATCCAAGGATCGTGAAATGTATCACAAAACAGTTTGGATACTCGCTATCTGGGAGATTTATTCTCGGGAACTTTTTTTAGAAACGTTACACGCCACGGGTGTTAGTTTCGGTAAATTGCACCTATTGCACCTATGGGCACACATTTTCTCTCAAAGCGGGCAGAACCATTGATCACCTGATTGTGTACTTCTATGCGCTGAGGAAACGGTTTTAGAATGGGAAACTAGCGAGCGGAAAGCATTGTTCCATAACGGAAAATAACAAATTTATATTTATATGTTGAAATTACAGAAAAAAAACACGTTCACAAAATGACGAAACGATCAAAAATACTCGGTCTTGATTTCAGACGGAAGACTAATTAAGCCCAATTACAGTTCTATTTTATTATTTTTTATACAAAACACGTGTAGGGAAGAGGTTTTACGATCGGTATAATTGGTAGAGTCCCACAAACACATTTTCGAAATCCCTCCCGGGTCATCTTCATGTGGGAAATTTTCAATTCGTCCCACACGGGACGTACAATAGTACTATTATAATTCACGTTACGAGAACTCATAGGTAAATCTTTCGAATACTTTTTCATCTTCGCCATCGGCACAGTTTATGTAATATAACATAAAATTGAAGACTCGAACAATACGCGTAGGAGGACGCGTCTCGTCTTCCTCACAATCCGTGCTCTTAATAGTCGGATAATTTGTAAAAACAAATAAAAAGAACTTTCACCCGTTGCGCAACGGCGAACCTTTAAAACATACAGAAAAGGAGCGTTGTGAAAACAGAAATTACATACCCTCTGGAAGTATAATAATGAAATATTTCAAAATATAAAAGAATAGTCTAACGAGAAAAAGGATAAAAACATTCTGTAAAAAACTATAATAAATTTAGCTTCCGCCCACGGTATGCGTGTACAGAAGAAACGCTGGAAGTATAGATCGAATGAAAGTCGCATAAGGTGGACATGACAATAAATTTGGCCAAACATACGTCGAAAGGGAATTATCAAAAGCAAATATATGGTAGACGGTAAAAATATAGCGATACGAACAACAAAAATACAGACAGAGATAATAAATAAGAGATAAATACATAAAACAGAAATTAAAAATTCGAAGCTTAGACGGAATGATGCAAATTCGCGAAATGTATTCAAGAGAAATCAAAGATACAGAAACAAAAGATTGAAATAGATATGAGTGAGTTCAGTGGTGAATGACAGAGTGAATGAATGGGGTAAGTAATCGAATAAGTAACCGAGTGAGTGTTGAATGTCTCAATCAGTGAGTAAGTGAATGTGTGAGTGACTGATTGACATAGTTATTGAGTAAGTGAGTGGGAGATGAATGGCTCAATGAGTGAGTTGTTGACTAAGTGAGAGAGTGAGTGACGGAATAAGTAAGAGAGATGATTATTTGAATGAGAACGGAAAGAATTAGTTAATTTGTTAGTGAAATAATAAGTGAGCGAGGGATTACTATCTGAGTGAGAATAAAGATAATTAATTTGTGAGTGAGAGTGATTGAAATAGATACGATTGAGAGAAAGAGAGAATAGATAGAGCAGACGACAAAAACGAGAATGAGAATAGACGGGAAACAGAGACACAGAGAGTATTGACAGGAAATAGAATGACACAGAAAGACAAATAAAACGGGACTGTGAATGAGAATGGGCAAGAAATTTAAAGTGAATTGGTCTTTAAAGATAAGCAAACAAAAAAGTTTGGAAGAAACAAGTTGTATTCTTTGATAATTAATCTTTAATTAATCATATCATGCCCAATTCAGTTACAGTAAATTATAATTAGTAGGGAATTTTAAACTTTGAAAAATCTTGCTTTGTAAATAATTGATTCAATAAATGTAAAAATAAATTCTTGAAATAATGTGTAGTTGAAAATATCTTAAAACGAATGTTTGAGCTGTATTATAGTCAAAAGGGAGAATAAATACAGAATAATTTTGAGGAGGCAAGGTTTCGAGCTGTTTTGATGAATCTTAATAGGTTCAACTTATTATTCCTTGTTTCGTCCCTTTCCGCTCGTCGGTTACTAACCCTAACGTCCCAATTGTCCACCGGTTTAACGATCCGGAGACAGAAGCCGCCCTTTAAAACTTTCAGACCGGAAATACTGAAAAGCCATTTTTCTCAGCTAAGCCCGGACAGAGGATTGTCAAAAGTCGCTCATGGCGATAGAATCGTGCGACGGAGCAGCGCAGCCCCATTCAAAAATGGAAAATGCCATTCGAGGTTTTTCTAAACATCGAAACCTCAATACAAATGGGTCAGTTGGCGATTCAGTTTTTTTTTGTTTTTTTTTTCGAAAAATTTATAAATAACACTCCATCTGGATAATTCAGCTAACAAGCATTCGCCGGTTTTACGCGATTTACTCGTAGAAACGGAGAAATCTGAAGGAAAAAAGTAACAGACCAAAAATAATTTATACGCTTAGTTATGCATAATTACACGTACATTTCTGAAAGGATTTCGTCGGGCCTTGAAATAGTATGGTTACCTTGGATTGGAGCAAAAGCACAGACTAAAACCGTGTTCCCTTCTCCCTAATATTATTTTAAGTAGTGCTTTACCTATTACAATTATTAGCCGTACAAGTTAATAGTGTTCGAATAGTATGTGATCTCTAGAAAGCTTTCCTTGAAGCTTGGAAATTTCTGAAATTGAATTTTGTATCGAGCCATTCGTGCTTATAAATTGTAATCATTTATGAAACACGAGTAAAACACAAATAGTGCAAGTATTGAAATTACATCCTTGACTAGAAAGTTCGGTGTAGCCTAAACCAAGAGAGTACGGAGGAATTTCGAATTGCCTAACCACTTATTCATTTCAATAGATTCTTTTGAACTCAAGTGAACAATGACGTCTGAACATTTCTGCTTCGAATCTGGAACACTGCGATTTCTATCGTCCCGTCTGCGAAAAGAAGTATTAAAAGGCATCCCGACCCTTAATAGGAGAAAACCGCTCTTATTGCACAACCTGCCGAATTCTCGATACGTTTTTAAGACGGGGCTCGATAAATATGACGGGATGCGAGGAAGGATTGGATGGAACACCGTTGTTGCGAAGCGGAAGTGAAAGAGGGTCGGGAGATCGTGACAAAAAGGGGCATTGTCCACCGTCGGCCGAGGGACAAAATAAATTTTTTTACAATGCTACCGTCGCACAAGCGGTTCGTTGCCCGTGGGATGTAACACTTGCTGCAACACCTAATAAATAAAACAAGTCCAAGAAGAATTTTTATTAAATACAGAAAAATACTACTAGAATCTGTATAAATCTGAAAATTTAATCGCATTCTGGAAGATTTACTAATTCAACTTCTGGTTTAGGCCTTGCTAACACCGTTGCTATGTACAGGGTGTTCAGTTACTCGTTTTACAAACTTTGTCAATAGATTCTACATTCAAAATGGACACAAAAAGTCCTTAACTAACTATGGGCCGAATCTCAACCGTTTCGGAGTTATTCCTCTTTATCTGTTTTTTGAAGATTTCACGACCGTCAAATAAACAATGATGACTCCAAAACGAAAAGGATTTTGGCAAATCCATTGGTACCATCGAAAACTACGTTCAATTTCCAATAAGATCAATGTTAAATTTGTAAACGTTGGTGAAATAAGCGTTTTAGTAGCCAGAATTTGAAAAAAAAAATTTTTTTTTCAATGTTAAAACTCCCTATAGTGGTACTAAACGACGATTTCCAAATAGAGACCAACCAATTTCAGAAAGCGTACTCCATTTAATATATTTATTAATGGTGTAATTGTTTCTGTAATTACTTTCCTGAAAGATGAACAAATTGTTGAAGGAAAGGAGAATACCGTGCTAGACTGATTGTCAAGGTGGAAAAATAAGTAATAATATAAAATAAACAAACTAAAGGAAATTTTGAGTGAATTTAAAAAAAAAATTTAATTTGGGTTCGAAACCGAAATAGTGCAAGTGTTTACTTATTTACAAGCTACTGCAACATTGATTAAAGTCTTATTTATCATTCTCCGGAATAAAACAGTTTTAAGATTCCAAACCTTTTACTTATCTAAGTGATACTTTGTTAAAACGATGTTATAGTTTTAAAGCAATGGATCCTGTCTGCTGCTGAAAAACTTAAATTAAACTTTCGAGTTACATTGGCTAATAGGAGAAAACGGGCTTGATTGTGGATTGCAGAAGGTGGAGAGCAATTCGAAATCAAAATTTTAAAAAAGTTCATTCAAAATTTTTGTTTTATATTACTATTAAATTATTCAAATATCGTGAGATGCGGTCTGGTGTGATGTAGGTATCAGAAAAACATTTTCTTTATCGTGCCAACGTTTCGATCTTTTATTGAGATAATCTTCAGGGCTCAATAAAAGATCGAAACGTTGGCACGATAAAGAAAATGTTTTTATGATACCTACATCACACCAGACCACATCTCACGATATTTGAATAATTATCCGTTAACGGTCACTAATCTCTACACATTATTATTAAAGTTTCTACCTTACCAATCCGTCAGCCACGGTTTTCTCCTTACCTACATCAATTTCGTCATCTTTGGAAAAAGTAATTGTAAACAAAAAACAATTACACCACTGAAAAGGATATCAAATGGAGTACGTTTTCTGAAATTCTGGTCGATAGCTTTGGAAATAGTAATTCAGAGCCATCATAGTATGTTTTTCAATTTTAAAAAACATAAAAATATTTTTTTCATAGTTCTCGCTATTAACAAGTTCAGTTTGATCACATCTTATCAGAAACCTAACTTAGTTTTCGGTAGTATCAACGGATTTGTCCAAAACTTCTTCGTTTTGGAGTTATCCTTGTTTATTTAAAGCAAGGTCGTGAGATCTTAAAAAATAAAATGAAATAACTCCGAAACTTGAGATTCTGATCATGGTTAATAAGGACTTTTTATTTACATTTATCGTTTTTCTTCAGGGCACTCATTTTCTAAAACCAAATATTTTTTTTATGTTTTAAGCCTAGGTGCAACTTAAAACATGATATCTAAAGGAAAATTAACAGAATTATTTTGGAATAAGTGGAATTTAAAAGTTCTCTAATCGACTTTTCGTCTAAAGCGAAGAATTTTGAGGTCGTCTTTCTCGAAAGAAAATTCGTAACCATTTGTAGAACCCTATCATGACCAATTAATATCATTGTGGCAGTGTCACGAGTGGGATTCGAACCCACGACCTTCGGCTTGATACGCTGCTACCCTACCACTTGAGCAACAACTCAGTCACCAACCGTAAATTGAGATTCAAATAGATTACACATCTAAAAAAATGGCAAAAAGGAGGGAAAATTCAAAAGGTGCCGTTGAGATGGGAAGGTAGTGTCCGAGTGGATCGAAGACACGATAGCTCAAGTGGTAAAGCAGGGGCGCATCCCGCTCGTGACACTGACTTTTTCATCTCAACTTAAAACCTATCAAAGAAATTAAAACATGAACGTGAAAATTTCCTAAAATCAGTACATTTACTTTACGAACATGGAGTTAATATTTTTTAACGTTGATTTATCGTACAGAAGATCCTATGTTTTCATTGTTAGAAATTCAATTCCGTTCTTCTTTTGATAACGACATATTTGTGGTTGTTGTTTCCTGCGGAGAACACCGCCGCATCGGTCGCCTTTTATTTGTCTTGCGGAGAATAACGGCACGATTGATTTTGTTTCACTCTCTTACAAAGTAGGTATCGGGGAAATATTCTAAAAACAAGACGCAAGGGGGTTTATTATTCGACTTGTCTCAACGTAGGCCGCACAAACAAAATTTGAATACAATCCCTACTAACTTTGTATTGTAACAAATAAGAGGATTGTTATACCGGATTTTCTATCTTCGCAGCGAAGGTTTTTTGAAAAATATGTCAAAAAAAACGCCTGTAGTGTGTTAAAGCTGAAGGATGTATGAATTCATCGTCTGGGAAATGATTTTTCATTATCATAAAATGAAGAAAAGATCATAGACTCCAGAAAAGTATGACCAAATCCCTCGTATTATCAAAAAGTAATTATAACTACACTGAATTGAAAAAATGCCATCGATGCGTTTAGTTGTAAAACGATCTATGCTTAATAAAAATAAATTTATCGAAATAAATTGAGTCATATTAATCGGGATTTTGATCAACAAGACCATTGTTCACCTCTTTGCACCTAAAGCAACATTTTTTTACAAAGATTAAAAGAGAAAGATCCACTAGCCTAAACATTTTATATGAACGAAACCCCTGATAAGCCTAAGTTTTCCTTTGTGAATTAAAGAAAAACAATGTATGTGAACGACATAAACAAGCATTAATGATAAATACCCTAAGGTCGTGGGTTCGAATCCCGCTCGTGATCATTTTTTAAATAAAGACCTCTTAGATAAAAAGTATAATTGATTGGATTAATGATAAAGTTGTCTCCTTTCGAACTTGAAATTTCACTACGAACTGCTTGAGTTGCTGGGTCGAACAAGTTGGGAAATTTCAGGACAGCAAATTAAATAAAACTGCTCATCATATTCGTGAAGTCCTTAAGTTATAAACGGAGAACATAGGATGGCATAAAGCCCTTTCATGAGTTCCCTGGGCTAAGTTACTCTTGGCGGGAGACTTAAAAAAGCCTATCTGAGACGGGAGATGCCTCACATGCTGAAATAAACTAATTTTAGACATTCTGCTCGCTGGAGGGTGAACAGCCTAGTCTTTCATTCTGACAGCACTGAAAACGCTCGCGTTAGTTTCCAGAGATGTTTTTTTATTTATTTGAAGCGTTTGAAAATATTTCAAAATTGTAAATTTGTAAGTTTTCTGTTCCCGCATCCTAATGTCCGCCTGGCATCTAATTGAACAAACCGATAGAAGGCAAAATTTCAAGGTACTCGTTCCACCCGGTTGTGTATTGAACTGAATATTGTTATGTAGGCGATTTATTGTACTTCTCCAACAATTCAGTTGATTAGAGTAGTTCGATGAATCACGTACATAAAAAGATAAATTGTTATTTGGAACGTTGAGAAAGAGCGAGAGATAAATAGAGACAGAGGAAAGAGAGATAGATAGATACGATATAGAAAGAGAAAAAGAAAGAGAGAGATACTTAGTTGCTGAGTGATAGAATTAGTGTGAATGAGTAAGTGATTAAGTGAATAAGTGAATGAGTGAGATAATTATCGAGGAATAATACAGTGATTGGGGTAATGAGTGAGTGAATGAGTGAGTGAGATAGTTTTTGAGTGAATGAGTGAAATGACTTAATGCGTGACTATCGAAGTGAATGAGAACGTTCTCGAAAGTAGCTGAATGCGTGATGTAGAAGTGAGTGAGGTAGTTATCGAAGTGTTACTGACGAGGTGAGTGAGATAATTAACGAGTGAGTGATTGAATGCGTGACTCGAATGCGCGAGTAGTTGAGCGATTGATGTGCGCGTGAGTGAGTTAGTGTGTGATTGAGTGAATCAGTTGTGATTTAGCGACTTAGCGATTGTGAGAGTTAGTGTCCTGGTGAATGTGAATCATCCGATTTTCACAGCCGACGAATGAATAAAAAAGAAAATGTATTACGCCTCACATATAATTGAAATATCGATAATAGAAGAAATTGTGCATTGCACCGCCGTCACGGTGTTAAATCCGTTACATAGCGACCAGCAGGCTACAGAAGACTAAGCATAATTCAGGTTTTGCCATATAAAGTAGGCCAACCCCAATCCCCCTAACAGCAGAATTATAAACAAATTGGCAGTTTTTTTAGAAAGTGTCGGCCAGAAGATAGACCGCGTTAAATACCAACCTACATGCAAATAGAATTTCATTATGCACATTTATGAAGAAAAAAACGCCAGTTAGAACAAGTATAAATAGACCAAGAGAACAAGAGCAGAAATCCTGAGTCATTTTTAGCATTCATAAGCCATTATGGCAATAGGAAGGTACACAATCGATGCGTAACACTCATCTAACGTTATGAAACTAAAGCACAACATATTCAAACACGTAAATCCTGAATAAACAATTTTCACAGAGATTGTTTCCTTCTTTTAGGATAAGTTTTACGAGTCAAAATTGTTTATTGGGAAAATCTTTCGATGGCAATACATAATAAAACACAATGTGAGCGTTTGAATTGTTTTATAACAAAAAATCTGTTACGAAAAGGGCGATGTGATGTTGAAAAACTTTCCTTTGATATGCATAGCGTAGATTATTTTTAATTAAAATTTAAAAACATCGTAATTAGCTATATTATACTTCGTGGTCCGATTGGGCAAATAACTTCTTTCAATTAATAAATCCTCATGTAAGGGTATTGATTGAAATAAAATGAGAAATGGCAAAAAGGTGGGAAAATTCGAAAGGTGCGGTTGATATGGGAAGTTGGTGTCCGAGTGGATCGCAGTCACGATAGCTCAAGTGGGAGATCAACAGCGTATTTAACCGAAGGTCGTGGGTTCGAATCCCGCTTATGGCACTAGCTTTTTTATTTCAAACAATACCTTACATAAAGAATTAATTAAGTGAAAGATCATAATTAGATTTTATCAACAGTCTACACGAGACAAAAATATTCTTTTAAGTTGACAAATTACCGAATAATCCTTCTTAACCTTTGAGAGAGACTTAAACTATCTTCTCTTCGTAAATTGATCATTCTTTTAAATTTCTATAATTGTCAGACTTAAGTTTCGAGGTGAACCACAAAATCAAATATTTTTGTGCTGAGACCAGGCAAATTTTTCTGGTGTCTTACACATTAGCGTTGATTATTTTTAATTAAAACTTCAAAAATTGTAAATTACCTAATAATGCATTCGCCTTTTCTTGCTGCTTAGACGCGTCCAGGATATGGTAAAACAAACTGTTATATGGATATCAGATTTGTTAAAATTTTCGTTGGGTGCTGGATTGAGACATTTCAACGTGCGCTATAAGGAATGATTCTATCCCCCAGGAAAAGCATATTTGGTCCGCCTGTTCTTGCTGTTTAGACGAGTCAAGGATATGGTAAAATCAAACTACAGGTAAGGATATAAAATTTGTTAAAACTCTCTCTCTCTCTCTCTTTGTACTGGAAATGAGGCATTTCGAGAACGTGAACTATAAGGAGTAATATGATCCCAAACAAAAATCAAATATGGTCCGCCGGTTCTCGCTATTTTGAGACCCCCCCAGGATGATATGGAACAATCTAACATTAGATGGAAATGTTAGAAAAGTTAAAACTCTCTCTTTATATTGAAATGGCACATTTCGACAATGTGAACTATAAGGAGTAATTCGACCCCCCTCCAAAAAAAAGCATACATGGTCCGCCGGTTCTTGCTGTTTTGACTCACTCAGGATGACATGGAACAATCTAACTTCAGATAGAGATGCCAGATTAGTTAAAACTCTCTTTTTGGTAGATAAGGAATGTTAAAGAGGTGAACTAGAGTAAGGAGTAATTTGATCCCAAAAAAATCATTTCTCATCCGTCTGTCCTCGCTGTTTTGTCGCGTCCAGGATGACATGGATCAATGTACCTTCAGATAGAGGTGTCACAGTACAAATGGAAATGTTGAAGAGGTGAGCATGTTGAAGTCTCTTACTGTATGGAGTAATTTGATCCCCCAAAAAAAGACATTTCTGATCCGTCTTTTCTCGCTGATTTGATTCAACCAGAAACAATCACACAAAAAATACAAATTCTCCGTGCGTGCGTGCGCTTCTTTGAAATCATTGGATTGTTAAAAATTTAAGTTAAAACAATTAAAAATTAACTATATTCGGCCTGTTATTACTCGATAAAATGGTAATTTTGTACGTTGACATCTGACCATGAAAGAACACGAACACGCACACTTATGAACCGTGCTGTCAGGTTAAACAAACTCTTAACTTTTTAATGTGAAATATCACAAAACATTACGATATACGTAACGGCAAACTTTGACTTTTAACCATGGATCCAAGCCAATTCGTCATAACTAATCGAGAAATAAGTTAAAAATTAACAAGACCCTAATTGAAAAATAAGAAGCTTTATGAAGTTATGTGATTTTTACACGTCTTTACCAAAGAGAAAAAAAATTAAATGTTTTCTTCTAAGATTGTTTAGTTTATAAAAAAAAAATTTAAGAGGAAGTTTAAACGGATGCTACTATGACCGTGTAGTCTCATAACTCTCAACATGATCTACCCCACAAGCAACCATTTCATCAATGTTGTGGTTTTGTAGTTTTGCCTTAATTTCCATGTATTTTTGTTTTTAAATTATACAGTCTTTTAATCTTGTTGTGAAAGCTAAACAGACTCGGCCTGTTTTCTTTGTGCTTGATTTCTAAAATATTAAAGATTTTACTGAACTTAGATACCAAGTTCATCCGTACAGTACTTATTCTTTTAAGCCACAGTTCTTTTGTACTGTTATTTGTTTTAATTATCTTATTGTTTAATTGTATGTTTAAAAAGATATCTTTGCAATTAATGCTTATTGTGAAACAACCATGAAATATGAGTTAAAACTGTTTAGATTTTGATTTATAATCCAAATTTGAAATGATTTCTTTAAATTGACGAATAATAAGTGAGAATTATTGTGATTGTAAAAGAAAAACGATTACATGGAACAGTTCTGGGAGATTGTAGATTATAACCGACTTATCTCTGCGGTCGGATAAATTTAATCTTTTATCACATCTCTAAGACAATTTTTGTCTTGTTTTTTCCAATAAGTTAAAAAATGAAAAGGTGAATATAAAAAGTTCTTACCTCGAATTTGAAGGAGGAACAAGTAGGATAAAATCCTTGATCCATTCCCGAAGGATTTTCCAATCAGGGCGAGTCGTCGGTCTAAAAATATAAAATCCACTGGCCACTAGTCGTTGAAAATGGGAACTGAAATCCCCCAATTTAAGTGAAAAACCGTTTATCGAATACAATCCGTATATTAGACATGTTACTGTACAAAAGAGGCACAGAGTTCCCCATAACCTGTAAAGTTCAACCCTTGAAATCTAGACGGAAACGGGCTCGTTTGTATAAGAGGCACAGTCGCGATTCACGTCTATGGGAGGCAAGATTTACCGCCTTCCTTCGAGTAACATTTTACGAGATATCTAAAAGTTGACGGAAAAGAAAATGGAAATTGACCGAACTGAAACGTCGGACCTAAACAGTTTTGATAACAGTGTCGGGCAGGGCGACCATATTGTCAGGTAAGATAAGTTAATTGGAGAATTCTGGGTTCGATCGCAGCACATGACGGCAGCCTCACGGGCTCGTTTCTGTCTCGGGCGGTATAATTTTTTCCTTATAAATTTTTCAAATTAAATTAACTATTTTACAATCAAATTGGCCTTTTTTAATTTAAAATTATACTTTTACTATTTTAAAAATGAAAGTCACTATTTTAAAATTAAATTCATTCTTTTGTAAGTTAAATTCAGTTAATCATTCGATTATTAATATCAATAATAATTAATTATATCACGTAATTATTCTTCCCATCTCAATCAAGACCTTGGATAAAAATCACAATTAATTGAAAAAATTAAATCCAGTTTTTTACAAAACAAATATGGATTTATTTGCAAATTAAATTATTCTTTCACAAAACAAATTCCTTCTATTACTAATCAAATGCTCGGCTTTCCAAATTAAACTAACGATTTTACTGATCAAATTCACGCTTGCAAATGGAATTTATTCTTTTATTAATCAAATTTTCCTAATTAATTTTACCCACTTGTAAATTAAATTTTTCTTTTTTTCAAATTAAATTCATTTTGTTACTAATCAAATTCACCCGTTTAGAAATTAAATTTATCCTTTACATACGAACTTTATTCATTTACTAATGAACTTCACCCATTTGCATATTAAATTAATTTTTTACTGATCAAATTTATCCTTTTACAAACCGACTACTTTCATTTACTAATCAAATTCACCCATTTGCAAATTAAATTAATTTTTTGCTGATCAAATTCGCCTTTTTCCAAATTAAATTCATTCTGTTACAAAATAAATACACTATTTTTTTAATTAAATTCACCCTTTTGGAAATTAAAGTTATCCTTTTACAAACCAAATTCATGTTTCA
>CM077114.1:1014618-1039403 GCA_039619505.1 Cimex hemipterus | reverse complement strand
TTGTGTGAATTAAATTTACATTATTACAAATTAAATTCACTCTTTTGCAAATCATATTCAATCTTTTACTAATCAAATTCATTCTTTTAATGATCAAATGCTTCCTTTTGCAACTTAAATTCACTCTTCAACACATGAAATTCACCCTTGCAGAAATTAAAATCAAATCACCCCTTTGCTAATTAAATTCTCTACTATATAAACCATATTCACCCTTAAATAAAATAAAAATAAACAAGTAATTAAATAACAGACAATTTTAAAAATACCATCTACTGTGTATGATTTTCAATTTCAATTTCTATTTGTACAAATAATAATTTTATTAATCCGTTAAAATCACAAGCTGTTGTTATTTTTTAAATTGTTTGGAAATTTCTTTTTTATCTCTTATTTTGTTGGGGAAAGTTGTTCCCTTGAGATGTTCTATTTAAAAAATCCATTTCAATTGGAAAACTCATATTGAGTGAATCCATTCCAATGTTCCCTTTTCTCCCTAATTCAACTTTCTTATTTTTCACTTTATTCGTTATGTCTAAATTTAATAAAATTACTTGGATCAGAGATTTTGGCTTCAACTGTCTGAATTGAAAAAATATTGTACATTTAGATGGGTAGACTGCGATTATCCTCTCCTTGAATATTTATTACTTAAAGGTGGCAAAACATCTTCAGCAATAGTACATCTTCATTTTATCAAACATACAAAAACTTTTTGAAGGTTAAATATTAAATTTTATGAAGTAGCAAAGTATCTAATTTTGTATCTAAATCTATTCTTTTAATAACTCTTTTTTACAAAGGATTTAGATTGATATAAACTTCAAGGCTAATTTCTTTGAGAAATATATTTGCTGATAGACTTTCATGTATATAAAACAGCCACATTTAGTAGATAAACTTTATTTGTTTGTGAACATTTGTGATGACATTGTTTAAAATTAATAATTATGACCTTTCTATTTTCTACGTTTACCTCGCATACTAAAAAAAAATTATTTGATGTAAAATTGATTCATATTGTTTACTTGATTCCAAATAGTATAGATATTCAAAGATATTTCTTAAATAAATAACAATGATTGTGTTGAATATACAAATATGAAAATTCAATGGATTGATCAAATATTCACAACTGGTTACCAAGCAACTGTGTACAAACACTTCCCACATTCGGTGGCATGTTGATTAAAAGAGACCTAGATAAGCCAAGCACATAATATCCCGTCTATATTTATAGAATTTTATACAATTCTTTCATAATTTAAGTTATGATCATTAAAAATGTCAAACAACAGTGATGTAGTAGGTGTGTGGCATATTCCACTGAGTGACGGTGTGCATAAAGTTGAATTTGAACATGGGACGGCTAGTGGAAAAAGGGTTGTCAGAGTAAACGACAAGGTAACATTATTTAATTTTAGGTGGGGGCATCAATCTTTGATTTTGAACTTTACAGGAGGTCTACAGAGAAGATTGGATGTTCAAATTGGTGGGCGAACAAGAATTTTCAATTGGCACAGTACCGTGTGTCGTAAAAATTGAGCCAATTTCAGGATTTTCATATTGCTACTCGCTTGTCGTCGATGGCAAACCTCTTGAGGAATTCACTAAAAAATGGTCGACGATGGCTTGCACTTGGACAATAGGAGATCATAGAATCGTCTTAGGTAGAAAATATTTAAAAAATGCAGATCATGCTTTATCTTGATGATATTTTAACTGTATATAAAAAACATGGATAGGGCAAATTTAGGATAGGTGGTACGTATAGTATGTATAATATTATTAACTGTGTAAATTATTAGAAATAGTTTCAATGGTCTTTTAAATAAGATATTCCTTGAAAGCTTGACAAATGAACTGATGTTTTCCTTTCTTTCATATTTGCCTTATCCCTGATTTTCTGTAAAGAAAGACATAAAACTCATAACATGCATAATTACAGAAAAAGACACATTGGATATTTGGGTCGACGGGACCAAAGTTGAAGCGACTGTAAATATTTTTTTTCTCTATATATTGTACTAAAGCTATTATAAAAATTCAATATTACAGGGTGAATTTGTAGACGGCGGGACCGAAACGCATTTTCCCGTCGGAGAAGATTTCGGCTGTATTAAATCAATAAGCAGCTGTAACAAAAGAGAAGGGATGATTTACACTTTAATATACAAAAATCAGATTATTCCTCAGGAAAATGAAAGTTAATATTCATATGGGGAAAAAGAACCCCTTGGCTTGTATCAAATTCATGATGTGACGAGTACGAGTAACTATGCTAAAGAAAATTACTTCTAGCATTATAAACACGTATGTTGGTGTTGTGTTAATTTCATCCTAACCACATTAAAACAGTTTGCACTGTTAGGTTTCAAACTATCTCAACTTTCTTTAAAATTTATCAATTTTGATCAATTTGATTGATATTATCAATACTAATTTTGAGCTAATAAAACTAAAAAGTAAAATTAATTAAAACCAATTTCCAACCAATTTTGAACAAAATTCCGCATTATGCATTTACACAAACGAAAACAATGATTATCTTTGTACTGCACAAATTTCACTAGGCCTTGATTAAAAAGTATTTTTCTGAACAATGAAAAAGGGGGGGAAAGGGTGAAATATAAAGTGATGTATAATTTTATGTAAATCGTGGCGGAGGCGAAAAGATTTATGAAGAGAGGTATTGAATGCACAGCCTTCAGCTTTTTTTTTTTTTTTTTTCGTGTCATTCTTTACATAAAATCATAAATCATTGAATAATTGCACTGATTCAATATTTCCGATTAAAATGTAATAAGTGAACTATAAAATTATACCGGGTGCAGAACTTTTAGATTTGGCAATTCTGGTGAGACAAGGATTACATAGGACGATAAATATGAAAATGTTACAAAAACAAAACAAATTTATTTCTACTCTTTGAGCTTGAATGCCGGTGGACAGTGAGAGCTTTACAAATCTATTTGGCCTTATGTATTTTTATAATAATCACTGGGTCAGTAGGCCAAATGAGTATAAAAGAAAAAAAATAACAATAATACACCCAGCTGAGTGTTATGTAATGATCAATTGCTCTAAGAGAAATGAAACTACTACAAATTACATTTTAAGAAGTTCATATATACAATTATTAGTTTTGATATATACAGTCTTATTCTTTGCAGGTATCAAAAGTATAAAAAACCTATATTGTAGTTTAAATAAATTATTGTATGTACAATTAAAACCTAATATTTCATGTTTTATACACAGGAAATGACAAATTTGAACTATTAAAACTGTGATGTTTTCAAATATACTAAAATATAATTTATTGAAAATGTATCACTAACTCAAAATGGTGACAAGTGAATCAAAAAATTTGGGCCTGTCTTCTTTACAGATTTTTATAACAGAAGAGTCGAAGTAGTTAATGACAGGATTTATGCCGATAGTTTCAACAGCTTGATCGAAAGCTTTGCCGAAGAAGTTCCTTGGTATGACTTCAGTAGAGGGGGGAATTCCGAGTACGATACAGTTATCGCTGGTCGAAGGCGCAGACGCTATGAGTGGGAGCATCGCAGTCCTCCTGTTCCTCGAGATCGAATTGAACGCCATGAGTGCGTACCTTGCCAGTATCACAAGGCTAGATGGGCATGAGAAAATTTTTGAATCCACAGAACCCTCTTCAAGGATGAAGTAAAGAAAAGGGCCTGCAGAAAATATCTGTTTCATATCTAACAGTGTGTGAACTTGGCGCATGACTGATGTTAAAAGTTTCTTGGAGCTGTTTATCCCTTTGTCAATGATGTTATGCTTGTACCTGGATAGACTGTCTAGAGTCAAGAGGAAGCACTCTTTGTTAGTTTTTTCTGAAAGGGTTGAATCGAGTAGTGCAAGCATGCCATAGACGTAATCAGCAGCTTGATAACTGTTTGAAAAACCAATTGTTAATATAAATGAATGATATATTAGACTATCCAAGTCGTAGTTGTTTACAATTGATTCAATCATACTTAAAAAGCCTGTTTTCAATTCAGAATCCATCGAAGTAAAATTTTGCTTTGAATCACTTATCGGAAGGCCCATTTCCGCTAAAAGTTGATAAAGTCTTTTTTCACCCTTTTGACTCCAAAGCTTCAGTTTTACGGCGGTGGATATTGAATGCCTTAAACTAGACTGCACGGTCCAGTGTCGGTATAATACTAATTTGAGATCTTTCTGACAAGTTATCCGATACCCTTCCATTCGACTCGAATTGTTTGACGTTGGCATCAGTCTTGTGAGATGGAGCTGAAGGACTGGAAGTTCATTTGAGTAGTTTCTTTCTGTCACTAATCCTAGCACAGTTTGATACGTAAAACCAACCAAAGCCCACCATAAGCTTTCAATGTTATCCTTACCTAATCGCCAAACTATTTCAAACATGACTAGGGCACTTGCTCGACCATAGAACGAAAACTGGGTGTATTCGAAAAGAGTCTTGTTGCGGTTTTCTTCCCAGAGCTTTCGCTGTTTCCTCTTCGCTCTGGCCTCTTCATCAAAATCCTCCTCCTCGTCTTCATCCTCGGTTTCGGAGTCTATGAATATGTCCTCGAACCTCGGGATCTTCTCGCTCTCATCCACGTTTCCGATGATCCTCACCTGCGACCTGCTGTAGACGTTGCAGACGTCGGTCGGCTTATGACTGTCCAGGACGAAGAAGACGACGTCCTCCTCCGGCTGCAGCGTTTCAACTATGTCGATCGTACCGCCGCAGTTGATAAGCAGAACGAATTTCACCTGTTCGCTATGCTTGCAGTATCCTTCGATCAAGTCCTGTACACCTTCGACGGTCACCGACGTGTAAAGCGTCGAATCAGAGCGGAAGAGCAACTGGAGCATTTTACAGGTGCAAATAGCATCGACATCGTAGTTGACAAACAGTAAAACGTGTTTTCCTTTTATAATATTGTAAAACTCCTCCTGGACGTTTTCTACAAACATCTTAAAAAGTAACCAAACATTACAAACAAAGGGTTACCTCATTACGGTGATAACACCATAACGCATTAAAGCTTTCTTCGCCTTTTAAATTAGAAAAAAGAAAAAACAAGTCAAAAACTAAAAACCCGCCTTTATGATTTCAGTATAACAGACTTTGCAGAAGAGCATACTTTCCTGTTGGGACTGAGGCGAACTATTTTCAGTCGTCACCGACATCCAAGCAGACTCGATGACAACACAGCCGTTCATTAAATTTGCATCAAGATTTTTTTAAATCAATTTTATATAAGTTCATCACCCTGCAGACTACAGGGTCGCATGAATTATTTTATTACCAAAATTAAATTGTGTTTCAGCTATTATATAGGGGGGTCAAAGGCAAGACAGAATAATATACATATAGGGCCATGCATTTTGTGACATACCATAGTGTAATATGCTGCAATTTTCTAATTAAATGTGTATGTAGTATTTCTTAGTGACCAGTTGTTTCATAATTTTATGAAATAGTGAGTAGTGGTCAAGAATGAAGTAGTTTAGTAAACACGGTTTTTATTTTTCTGGTGGTTTTAACCTTTGTTCAGGTATAAAACATGGTGCTTTTCTTGTGGTGTGCGTTGACACACCAAACCAATGACCACCACACTTTATACCCTGGAGACGACTTGTATAAATGTCAAAACGTCAGTAAAAATATTTTTAAAAAAGTGTTTTCTAAACTACCTCATTCTTGACCACTCTTCACAACTTCAACAGTTCAATTCCTAATTGAAACAAAGTTCTTGTCTAACACTGAAAAAATTCATTCTACATTTGCAATATTACAGTAATAAATATAATGAATTTGTATTTAAATAAACAAATAAAAATTTTTAAAAAAATCCACTGTTGAGAAATGAAAACATTATAGGTACTTTCCTAGTTAAATAACAAAACAATTGTAAACTCTGGAAAAAATAGTGTATTTGTAATTTGTCTATTTGTACTAGAATATACAATAAAGTAGCCAATTCCTTCAAAAACTGGAACAAAGGACTTCACTTTCATTATATAAGGCATGAGCTACACCCTTGACTGTCTTAGAAATGACAGAAAATTGCAAAAACCATCATACCTTGAAATAAGTTTCAAAAGCATTATTTGGTAAAGCTACGGTGGGGTAAGCTAAGTTGGCTAACAGATGAGAAGGCCAAAGTGGTTGCCCAGCTTGAGTAGTGAGCCTAGCATTCCCACTTCCCAGTGTCACCTTCCAAAAGCTTTGCTTTTGTATCTGAGTTCATAGATGCTGTGCTGGCATTTTAGGATCACACCTGAAAGTGGATTTGGTAAGAACTTTGCCACAAAGCTAGAGGTATACTCTCTCCGAACATTGGGCAGCAAGGGCTGGGCCAAAGGGCTTGTTCTAAATGTGAGTCTGCTCAAAGGCCATGGTAGTAGAATCTATCGAGCTCTCCAAGCCGGTTTTAATCAGAGTTTTATAACAACAGCCTGATTGTCTCTAGTTTTAATAATTATTTGTCTGCAAATTAATTGACATAATAATAATTTTTTGATTAATAAATTTTTTCACAGATCGGATAAAATATAAATATTTAAATAAGACATCTATGAATGAAAAAGATACTACTTTAAATATAGGGCAAAACAGTAATGTCTCTTTGGGATGCTCTTTAAAAGTTGGAAGACTTTAAAATATAATTGTGTATTTTCAAGTGTACAGCTAAGCTACAAAAAGAAAACCAATTAAGTATAAAAGAATAATTTCTGCCTGCAAAAATTAAAACAATAATAAAATATTACAAAGTATAAACAGCTTGATTATTTTTGGTAACTAAGATTACATTGGATGAACATTTTCAAAGGTCACTTCGTGCTCCAAATATGTCTATCCGAGCCTAATCCCAACAATGTAGCCCTTTGTCGCAAGAACACCTCTACACTTGATGTGTCCCTGGAATCGGCATACAAACCATTGTTCTTGTTTTGTTACTTCTGGTAATAATTGCTGCAATCGTTCTTGAGGTAGAATATCTAAAGAAATATGTTTAGTTTAATTCAAAAGAAAACGAAAAAAACATGTTATAATATTAAATTTTACATTACCTGCAGGATCGCCATGAGTGAGTAGCTGAATATCATGGGCTTTTGCAAAGTCTTGCAGTTTTGGCGGAACCACACAACACCCAGCGAGACCAAGTTGAACTAGGCTAGGCTTAATCTAATAATATTTTAAAAAAATCACATAAGAAATTGTAGTTTTTTAAATTTAGTTTAAAGTAGTTCGTACGCTTGACCAATTGTATAGCTCAATGAAGGAATCTGTGTCCAAATCTGAAATACCGATTCTTTCTAGTTTCCCATGTCTTGTGTAATCTTCCAATACAGTCCAGAGAGAGTGAAGCTCTTGAATTGAAAATTTTTCACGCTGGTAAGCTAAAACTAGGGATCCAAGAACTGGGGCACTTAAGTACTCTACACCTACAATAAAAGTTGCTTATTAATATTATTTGTAAACTTTTTGTCCATTTTAAAAATTAGTGAGTGATCTAAAGCAAAAACATAAAATAACCACAAAGTATATTGGCAAAACCATAGTGTATAGTTATTTTCAGACTTTTAGAAAACATTATTACACGAACTTACTTCAAAGTTCATTAAACAAATACACAGAACTTAAATTTCTATGGAGACTATAGAATTAATAACTAAATCAATAATATTGACAGTTACCTTACAGCAAGACAAAGTACTAAATGTCCATTAAGCACTTTCTATTGTATTAGTAATCATGTGGCTTCCTAATAAATTATCATTACGATCAAATAGATATTTTTAACTCCTGACAATTAAGGGCAAGATAAATTATTGACAAATACACCCAAAGAAATGTTGATAAATACCACAAAGTAAAAGAATTTAAAAAGTTCAATTATTCTTGAAAATTTAATTACTTCATTTCAGTTCAAGGTAACAAGTAATAAGTGGAGTGCCTTGTGAGTGTCGGTTCTCCTTTCCAACTGTCTTATGTCCACCTTACATTTATTCAATTGTTGTGGCAGGATATCGTAATGTCAAAGCCATTTTTTTTAAATTAAAATTAAATTTAAAAAATCACCTTCACTTGCCAACGTTCACACTAATAAATTCAACTTATGAAACACATGGAAGACTAGATGGAAAAATTGGAACGGGTCCTAGAAATCATTCTTAATTCATTGGCATGAATACACACTCTCTCTACTGACACAAGGCAGGCCATGCCTCATTTGCGCCTGCGAAGGGTTTTGCCCAAAAATAAGGTACCCGTTCTACCCTGCAGGTGGTCAATCCTCAACAGTGAGAATGATCCCTCTATTCTAAGTGGACCATCAGCCAGTCATGCCCTTGATTCACAAGAGCCCCTCCTACAACCCTGTTAAGATAAAAACGTTTCATAGTGTCATTAACATTTGGCACAAAAGTGGCATCACATCATAGATATCTTGAAGAATAAGTTATTAACCAAAATTGTATTTAAAATAATGAAAAAAACAGGCTTTTTAATTACCCTTATGTCTAAGCAGTGTTGATACAAGCCTAACCACCATTTTGTTCAAGACACTGAAATGACTGAATATGGGGCACAGAACAGTTTAATTTTATGTATTCTTGAGCAATAATTCTTTCAAATTGTACTTCTTAAGCTGAGCTCTCTAGTGCAGTCATAAAACCGAATTTGTTAGACCATTAAATGATTTATCAAAACTGACTAATACACACACTGAAATAACTGACAGCAGTGCATGAAATGATTTTGTTATCAATTATTAATTAATAACAAAATTCTTAAGGTGGCTGCAGACCTGCGGGATTTGCCGAACGCCAAAACAAAGGTTCACCGAATCCCAATCAGTGGATTTATTCGTCGAGCAACAATATTCGGTGTTTGCCTTGCTCAGCTAATTGTCAGTTTTCTTATCCACTTCAAAGTGCGCAAATATTCTTGAAGTAGTCGAACTCTAATCCACATTTTTGGAAATCAACTGTGCTGTACATAAATCAACTCAACAATCAACATCAACAGTTATTATTTACTGCTATTCATATTTCTACAATAAAATTTCCATAGTAGTACTGATGTATTAATGAAAGAAAAATGTAGCTTTATTTGGACCAACTTAACACTTGGAGTTCCTCAATTTGAACCAAAAATTTGAAACTCTTATCTTCCAAATTGCAAAAATCAAAATGAGCATTTCAATGTGTGGAAATGGCTGAAAGTATATACTTATATTTACTATCATTTATTGTTCAATAATAAACAATTCCTAAGGAGTCATAGTAGTAAGGATGAATTAATGAAAGAGGAACATTGCTTTATTTCTGCTTAACCAACTTAACACTCTTGGAGTTCCTCAATTTGAACAGAAAATTTGGATCTCTTCTATTCCGAATTAAAAATCTAAACAAAGTTTTCAATACGTGGAAAATGATCGAAAGTATATACTTATATTTACACCCCAATAATAAACTGTTCCAAACTAGTAAGGATGAATTAATGAAAGAAAAACAGCATTGTTTCTGATAAGAATGGATTGGCTCAGCAAAAGAGCCATGGAGTATTTTGATAAAGCTGAAACAATAATTTGGACTTGCTTGCTCTTCCAAACCACAAAAATCCAAATTTTTCAATGCATGGAAACGGATCAATAGCAAACTGGGGGAACTGTACTCTGTAACTAGTTTGTGGCTGAGGTTGGAGCCATTACACAAAACAATAACTGCAGTTTCACTGTTGTCCGTCACGATTGGAAGTAACATGAGAACTCGCACAGTACTTGGGGAATATTTGCCGTTTCCGCACGAACCGGATAGTTGTGTAAACCACACATGTATACGTACGCACGCTTTTTTGGCAAATGTCAAGGCAAGCATATTGACACTGCATGTCTGAAACCACTTTAAGGCTCAAACATCAACCTTCTAGAGAAGCTGTTTTCCAATGGATAACTTTACTGTTGATTTTTCAAAACAAACAGTACAATTGTAATACAAATGGATTACTACCGTTTAAGACTAAGTCAAAAATGGACGATACTTACAATTATCAAGCGCACTTTTTAGGGTTTCCACTGAGCCCGAGTTCAGAAATACTTTGACTGTTATGACCAGTTCTTTAGGGTCGATGTCTTCGGTATAGACCGGCTCTTTTCCTGTGATAACGCAAAGATCTTCATCCGAAGATCTGTTAGAGTCGGCCAGAGTGATTTTCAGACATTCCAACAGCTGTAAATGCAGAAGGATGACTTGCCGTTTTTTGTTCAATGTTTCAACCGTGCCTTTACCTCGTCGCTGGACTGCTGTCCCGGTTTTTTGAGTATGTCGTTCAAGTTGAGAACATTCCCTGTCTTAATCAGAATCCCTTTGCTGTCTTTCAGGCCAGTCATTCTATAAATCGGACAACTACCACTCAGAAATCGGAACTAATAATACTGACTGTTTCGCTTATCAATTTTCTTTTGTAATTATCTTTGTTTTAGTGTGACAGGTTTTGCCTAGTCATGTGACCTTGATGTGAGCCGCGGACCGTCTGTCTCAGGTCTCCCACGAGGTAACTGGGCGGTTTCAAATGATACTTACAAACGCGCTTAGATTTACAGACAGGTTGGACCGTTTACTTACTGGGCCTTCAGACTAAAATGCACTTTAAATTCAATTGGAACAGAAATTAATTTGTTTGAAAACAAATACAATTACAGTACTAATTTAATACAATATATGACGGATACTGTTTTCAGCCTTTAATAAACATCTCAACCAAATTCATTATTAGAAAATTAATATTTAAAGTTCAATGGTTTCAAAACAGTATCAACTTAAAAATGCACTAAATAGCAAGTAAATGAATTACACAAAAGCACAGCTTTAAAAAAAACCTAATTTAGGGAGGGGGCGTATTGATCAGGAAATTTGAATAACTTACGTGTGTCAATTTACTGGTGCTTTACATGGACAAAATTAACGCACCATTCTTACATTTTTAATGTATTTAGTTTATTCATATTTTGCATACCAATAGGTTTGGTTGTCAAAAATTCGTGCCTTAAATTTGCCCATCGGTGAATTTAAATATTGGGGTATTTTATCTTGTATTTACTCCACAGGTATGAAAAAATAGCTTGTTCACTTGATCAACAATTTACAAATTTCTTTTGGAATTTAATAAATGTTCTATTTTTTATTTTTTTGTTTCGGGGTCCCTAGTGACCAAATTCACCATTACATGCATTGCCATCATGTGGGAATGTCTTATCTCTTGGAAATAATTTTTCTTTTAGTTTTAATTTTAAAAATCATTTTTTCTTCTTCGTTATATTAAAGCTTTGGGTGCCTTCAGCAGTATTTGTAAAATGGTAAAACGCCAGTTCGGTAAAGATAAGGGTACTGGTTGATTTATCCATATCATGGTAGAAAATAAAGGGGAAAAAGAATTAACGGAGTAGTCTAACTTACTAATAATTAGTTTGACTCCAGTCATACAGTTTTAAAGTTTTAATCCCTTATTCATACAATGTTTAAAAACAAACTGAACGGATTGTTTAATTCTTTTCTGTTTCTTAGGCTTGAATCAAACACTAATAAAAAATATTAATATCGATATTAAGTAAAAAAAGAGCAAATCTTCCAGTTCTGCCTTCTTCTGCACACTTCTTTTTTGTCAAAATCGTAATGTTCAAATACGGCTGAGAAGAAAACTTATCAGTAGGGGGACTCGAACCCACGACCTTCAGCTTAATACGCCGGTGTTCTAACCACTTGAACTATCCTGAGACAAACGACGCCAATGGCCGTGGGTTCAAGTCCTGCTCGTGACATTAATTTTTCTTCTTAATCGACTGCATAAAAAGTGGAAATAACAATTAATAATAAACATATAACTAATTTACAAATCGTTGTACGGACTGTGATGGCGCAGGGGTATGCGCGACCTTGACACGTGATGAAATAATGTTCAACAATTTCGAAAATGTCAAGACTTGCTGGTCTTACATCGGAACCGGCCACATACGACTTTCGATCGTACGTAATCGCACAACGACGCATGAACTTTCCCGTCCTAGGGAATGTAACCAGCGATCTCCCACTCCAAAGTGGAAGCTTAATCGTCCGACTACGTGCGTTTTATTGAGAACTGCGACTCGAGCACGCTCGTACTTGTTTTTCTTATATGGCCTAAGTGCCTTTTTATGATGAAGTATTTCAGTTGATCGCCTTTTTCTTAAGTCATTATGGACGCAGAAAAATTAATCCTTTTAATTCAAGAAAGAGAGTGTTTGTGGAATCATAAAAGTGAACATTACCATTCTAGAGATATTCAACGGCGTTTTTGGAATGAAGTTGCTGAAGAAACAAATATCAAGGGTACGTATTTTAACATACAAACAATTAAGTAAATTCCACTGATGGCATTTCCATCAGTTTTATTAAAAATTATTCTATATTTTGGCAAAATACCGTTGTTTTTTTTTTCAGTTGAAGAACTTAAGAAGAAATGGAGAGGTCTAAGAGATATATTCAGAAGAGAATGTAAAAAAGCTGTTGCTAGTAAATTGGGTGATCAAGAAGAGTACATCCCTAAATGGCCATTCTACAAAATCATGCTTTTCTTAAAAGATACAATGACAACTAGAGACTCGAGAGGCAGTGTTCCGCCTGAAGTGGATGAAGGTGATGCCAATGAGTCAGATTCTGAGCCTGTACTTGATTGTACAACAGAAAACGATCAGCCGTCAACCTCTCAGCGTGTTTCCAACTTGCCTTCAAAGAAGATAGTCAAGCGGCTGAGGGATGTATCTGATTTCGATAAGGAAGAGAGGCTGAAAATGTATAAAGAACATATAGAAGATGACAGTGAAATGCAGTTTTTGAAGAGCCTACACCCTTTCTTAAAACGAATACCACATTTTCGTCAGATGGCAGTTCGAGCTGATATAATGCAAATTTTTTGCCAAGAGGCTGAATGTTCAAATCCAAGATATTTCCACCAAAGGAGAGCTGAATGGATGAATGGATATTCACCATCAAACCACTCTAATCATTCTCAAGATTAATACTATTGAGTTGCAACTGGGATTTTATGCAGACAGAATAACACACATGTACTATAAAAAATAAAATTTATTATGAAAAATGTATAAATATAAATAAGAATAATGTTCTAACTAGCTACTCGTTTAGATTTTTTAAATTGCAATTATAAAAATGAGGGAAAAAAAGAATCTAAAGCAATAAAAAAAACTACTGTGCAAATATTTTCATGCTGTTTGAACAACTAAACCAAACCCAAAAAATTATGTTTTTTGTTTGCAAAGATGTGTGACATTAAGCTTAAACAATATTCTCATTGGAACATTGTTTCAATACTAGAATAATTTATTGAATTGTCTGCTTGTAGTTTCTGACGTAAAACTTGAAAGGCAGACCTGGATGAATGGAAAAAATAATGATACAGGTTCATCACCCATAAGACTGGGCAAAATAATTTTAAAATTTTTATTAATTAAACATCAGTAAGATGTTATATTATTTTATATAACCAAATATATATGTAAACATTTAATACCACATATGCTAGGTATTACTGAAATTCATAATTTTTTTTAGCCACAAATAAAGCTAATTTTCTCTTAAGATTTAATTCTTATGAGATATTTTTATTGTAAATATTATTTTCACCTGCAATATAAAATTTTAACAGGTAACTAGTGGAT
Source organism: Cimex hemipterus (assembly GCA_039619505.1). NCBI lineage: Eukaryota > Metazoa > Arthropoda > Insecta > Hemiptera > Cimicidae > Cimex > Cimex hemipterus. The sequence goes on along the minus strand of CM077114.1, from coordinate 1,025,679 downwards.
AAATACACAATTCTCAATACTTAATAGTGGATTTGCTTTGACAGAGCAAATGTCCCCGCCCCAGTGCACTTTATTCCACTAGTTTAACTATTTCTCAGATATGAGCACGATTTTAAGGTCGTTGAACTTTTGGTATTTGAAGATTTTTTTTAAGGGGGATAGATTTTGAGAAATCGGAAGTGGAACTCTGTGGTACTCCAGCCTGTACCATGCTTATTGTATCCACTTCTTAGATATTTCAGAGACTGTGTTCTTCCTTAAGAAACCCATTTTCAAAGAGAAACCAATGACTACTGTGTAGGGGTTCCCTTGTTATATACTTTATGTTCAAATTAATTGTAACAACAGTGTGTGTCTTTTTGTTTGTCATGCATGCTGAATAGAACTACTCTAAGGAGTAAAACACTGTTGTAGATTTGTTTCAAAGCACGTAACATGGTCATACTTGCTTTTATTGCCCTTCATTTTTCAATGTCAACACCAATCTGCTATATATGAGATATATCTCTGCACATCTTCCAAAATAAGTTAAAGGGGCCAGAGGATAGTACTGTTGTGCCATTGGCGAAGGATGCAAAGTGAGTGATAGATGTAATTTAGACATCTGCGATATGAAATATTGATCTAAATAAGCCTTGTAATATTTCTAGGGTAAAGATGATCCTTGCCTGTACCCCATGAATTGTTCTGACGGAAAAGAGTAGATGAATATTTGAAAGATCCATTTGTGCAGGACTGTGGTAAATAAATGCTGAACTAATGATCTGGGAGAAGGAAGGTTAGATAAATTTAATTTTTGGTAACATTCTTTTAAGAATCTTTTCATATACTTTCAGGTGATGGGAGTACGAAACTGTTTTGAACCAGTTTACTTGGTGCCCCAAATAAATAACATAATTGCACTTGAAAGAAATACATGCCAAAAGCAAAACCTGAAAACTTATTTCCCCTCATATTTTACAAATTACTTTTATTTAATCAAGTGTACTGCTGTTGACATGATCGTAAGATCAGTTTAATTATTCATTAGCTTTTGGTTCTGCTAGTTATCTAAATGTTCCAAACTTTTTGTTTCAGTTTCTGAACATTAGTGAAATGTACAATCAGTAAAACTTTTTTAAAATTGTCAGATCACCTCTCATGTTATGGAAGTTTCTTTATCAATAGAAATTAAATGATCCGTTTAAAAAAACCTGTAAGTCAAATATTCAGTTTATTTAATCAATTCTGTATGACTTTTATCACCTGCACATTTCTATTATATACAAACACTTACCTTATAATAGAACAACTATATTGCATGCATGTAAGTTTAAGCTTATCGTAACCCTCTTTATACATCTTTAAGAATAAATAATTTAGTAATGTCAATTAATTCCAGATGTTAGATATCTACTGTTGCCCTCCACCAAATTTTTCTTCCTGTTTGCTTACACCATGGAATATTATTTTTTTCTGTTTATTTATTTTTTACCCAGTTTGCTCCATAAATTCACCACTTTTGAAAAACTCACTTCCCTCAAAATTACAAATTTTACTGCTTCCGCTCGGCCCTTCTGCTCAGTGGGCCGCAAGAGCCTGAAAAAACTGCCTGCAAACTGATTTATTCAATTATAGCTTAAGTATCTCAACATTTAGTACTCACCGCCATCTCAAACGTCTGAAAAATGCATTGCTCCACCAAAACAGCCTACATTTTTTATACATATGTATTTTTTATTTATTTATTGCCTTACTAAAATTGTCCTGCTACCCAACAATGACAAATGCTTTACTAAACAGAAAGCTGTCCTCATGTTTCCTTTCTCTATATTATAACTGATTTTTCTAATCCGAATGAAGTGCCTACAAAATCTGAAACTGCTTGAAGAAAATCTGCAAAAACATGAAAACATTGATGACCTGATATAAAAAAAAATTAAGACTCTACTACAATAAATAACTAATTATTTGAATTCAACTCAAAAATACATTTTTTAGGGACCGCTAGTAATTCCTACGGAATACAAAAGTTATAAAATCATATCATGTTCTTTTTGTCCAGGCACTTAACACCATATTGAAATTAACTTGTTTTTAATCAATAAATTGATAAGCGAGGTAGTCAGCAAGGCTTTAGAATCACCCTAGAAAGGGGCAGGGTATAAATGGTAATGACAAAAATACAGCATGTAGCGAATGACTGAACAATTAAAAAAATTGTTTGAACAAAATAACCAGTAAGGGCTGTGATATGCACCGGTATCATTTTAACAAGCACTTTTATTTAATTTGAAAAAATGCAATATATGAAATTATTTCATAAGTTTTTAAAATATTAAAACTTTGTAAGGATTTTATTAAATGCTTTTGATATTAAGCAGCAAAACAGATGTTTTATAAATATAGAACATCTAAATATATTTAAAAATGATAAATGTTTGACTACAAATTCACAATTAAATTTTGAATAATTATTTGACTACACTGAACAACTCAATCAGACCACGCAAGATAAAAAAGATAAACGAAAGGAAGTTCTCCTAGCCACTATAAATCGTGATAAACAAAACTTATCATTCCACCGATGCAGCAATAATAAATTGATCGTTAAGTGCTTTCAGAGCAAGGGGGAATGAGAGTAATAAAGATAAGAAACCAAGGAATCGATTTTATTCGCAGAACATAAAGGGATAAAAATATTAATATGACCACCGATAGGTAGAACAATGCAAATGGTTTAGTTGAAAAGCAGGCAGTAATTTTTATTTTATTTTTTTTAAAGGGTCCAAATTGTAGACTAAACATTTGGACATGCATGAGAGCAAGAGCAGAGCAGAAGCCATGAGTTTGAAGGTTTCATATGGCCTAAATGAAATTTTTTGGAGGAATATCTCAATTGGATTCCCAATTTCTATTCATAATTTGTCCACTCAAACTCCCTTATGTAATTCAGTAAGCGAAGTTTGCTTGACTGAATGAGGGCGTAATTAAAATAATACATGATACCTACAGTTTCGGTGGTAGGAACCATTTTAAAGGCTATTCAGTGAATTACCTTTTGGATGACATCTTCAAGGCTTGGAGGGCTTCGGGTCTGGACAATGATTGATGTTTTTGTTTTTTTGAATTTATTTGTTCAAATATTTCTGGAACATTTGTTTTTACCTTACTCCTCTTTGGGCTTGAAATACTGGGCTGCTGGACTATTTCCCCTGGGAGAATGGTTTACCTGGGCTAAAAGGTATTTTCTTCTACCTTTTAGGAAATTTTGGAATTTGTTTTTGTAAATTTAAAAATAGTTTTACCTGGGCTGGAACTTCTATGGGTTTTCAAAAACATTTATGGTAATAAATCAAAATAAATAGGGCTTAACAAACTTAACTTTTAGACATTTGGCATTTTGGTCGGTTAACACATATCAGCTTGATTTCAAGCATTTCCATAATTGGTTAAACAATAATTTTTGTTTAGGTGAGGATAGATGAATGATTCACAATCTACAATGGGGAATTTAATTAAGATATGGTCATAATATCAATGTAAAACAAAAAAATAAATAATTAGAATTGAGAGAAAGTCCTCTGTTTTAAAGGGCTCCAAACAACTTGAAATGCTAAATTGCTCCTCAGGAGCTTTTTACAGTATTACATTTCATACATGGATAATTGGAGGAGTGCTTCAATGAACAAATTATATCACTTATCCTTGGAAAATTTTATAAACTAAAACTACTCTTGACAAAATAATTAAAATAAAAACATAATAATAATGTAGGAAATAACAAATAGTGGCTCGCAAATTTTTACCCTAGTCAAAATAAAATTTCAAGCAATGTATTCATATTATTTAGAGGAAATTGATCAAATTTACGAGTCACTTGTCAAGTCTGCTTTGAAATAAAAATTAGAGAATATGTAACTCATTGAAGACGCAGTAGAACTCCGATTATCCAAGGTTAGCAAAACCAAGGAATTTATTGTTTAGAACCATAAAATTGAACAATTATAAGACTGTTTAAAAAAAATTAAATAAATGCAGGATAGTTATACTTTTTATCAAGTCTTCCCCTTGTTTACAATAGTATTTGAATTGTACAACATTAAATAAAGCCTCTAGTCAACTTTTTTGAAAACTTACAAAGATAGAAATTTTACTCATTAATTAGTCCTTTCCCACTAATATCGGAAAGTCAGGTAAGATTCCATTTACATGAAATCACCAATTTGTTTGGGATGTGTTGTACCTTGTGGGCTTCTGGAATTCAAGTCAAAGGTAATTGAACTTAACATTTGTATGGGCATGCTAAAATTGCTTTTAATAACATGTTTAACAAAATAATCAAGTGGTGATTCAGTGCAAAAATGTCTGGGAAAATGAAAAACAAAACTATAAAACAAAAACGATTAGTGTATCACTCTAAAACGTGCAGTTTTTTTAAATTTATTTTTGAACACTGAAAGAAATGTCAATGTTAAATGAAATTTCAATTCAGTCAAAGAGTAAGTGGGGTTATTTTTTGTTCAGTGAAATCAAAGAGTTTTTATGAATATAAAATACTATATTTAAACTATATATGTATTTGGTTTACATTTTTTCTTGTTATTATAAAAATGATGTCCATTTTTATAATTTAAAAAAAAAATCAATCTTGGATAATCAATGTTCTACAGGACCTACTTAATTGGTAATTGAATATGAAATGAATGGAAAAATTTGTACAATGTGCCTTTAAATAGAAACAATTACTACCCTACCATGTTTTTTTAAAACTGGTGATAATTCCCCCTGAAAAAAAAAACGAAAAAAAAAACAATCTTATGAAATGAAAGGTGTTTATGGTGTCAGAAAACAAATGCAATTTGAGGGAAAAGCTATTTGCCAAAAGTTTTATTTATAATAATTTATTTATAATGAATTGGTGGGGGCTTTCAGGTTGAGTTAATTTTTAGGACAAAAAATTAAGGATGTTTTTATTGCTTTTTAAGGCTTTTCATATATGGACAAAATCAAACAAATCAAAATAAAAATAATTGGACTTCTCTATAAAAAGAAAAAAACAAACAAAAGAAATAGTGAGAAGTGTTTTTTAAATCAGACAAGATTAATAACGAGACTGACTTTGGCGGACTGCCTGCTCAAGAAGGTGTTGGGCAAGTTGAATCTGATCTCTGGTACCCTTAATTGTGATTACTCTGTCATCGGAACCAGGAAGGGGCTCGCCAATTGTAATATCGGCTCCAGACTCGGATCTGACACGTCTTATCCTATTTCCACCCTTCCCTATAATAGCTCCAGCAAGGTCCTTGGGAATGGTGAGCTGTTCTGAACAGTCTTGTGGGATGTCTCTTTGGAAGTTTCTGTCGTTATATCCACCACGGGACATGGGAGGGCCGTAATTACCCATTCCTCCTAAATTTCCTCCACGAGGAGGTTCCCAGACAGGTCCCCTTGGTCCTCCGGGAATACCGAATCCTCCATACTCTTCGGAATATTCTTCATCAAAATTCTGTGGGTCGTAGGGTTCAGTGTATCCTTTCATTGGAGTGTCCTTTAAGAGTTCTACAATTTCTTTCAGACCGTTGACCGCTACTTGGGGCTGACCGACAATAGACACTACTCTATCTGTGCTTTGGGGGCAGCAATTTCCAAAAATCTTGATCTTAGCCGATGTCTTTTCTCTGAGTTCTTTCACTTTGCTCCCCCCTTTACCTATGACACAACCGGCCAAACTTTGGTGAACTAAAAGCCTAATGTCTACCTCGCCTTTTCCGGAACTGAAGAACTCTTCCAGACAAGGGACAATCTGTTCGACAATTTTAACGGCAGTATCTTGGTCAGTGCCAGATATCGAGACGACTCTTTCAGGACCCGAACAATCCGGGACTTGAACAACGGCATTAAAATCCGTTCTCAACCGATTGATGTTGTTACCTCCTTTACCAATAATGGATCCTGCCACTTTGCTTGGGATCAACAGCCTCATGACAGCTTGCACATCACTCATTCTCATCCTTTTTTGACTCCTTGGTCCTGACATATCAGAATTGCGTTTCATCTTGAAATCTGAAATCACACAAATATATCAACTACACATCTTAACAAAGTATACATTTTATTCTTAAAAAATAGAGAAATCAGCCTAGAAAACTTAATATAAAGCAACTTCTAGAAATCAATGTTATCTCTATTGAGAATATTATCGTAACATTAAAATATCACAAATAAGGGTTAAATATAAAGTTCAATTAAAAAGAATATGATCAAAAAGGTACCTCATCAAACTTCGGTGTTGATTGTGTTGCCATGGTATTTTTCTTCCCTCGGATTATATCAATACATCCTTCATATCATATCAAAAATCACACCCTTTTATGAAAGAAAAGTTCATAATTTTTTTCTGTGTAGTGATTAAATAAATTGTTTTAACTGTACCATCGGACTATTGAATTTAATAATAAATTGTTTATTACCAAACTACATATGCCATCCAATTGTTGGTTTATTATCAAGCCACCAGTAAAATAAAACTTTAAAGGTATACTATGGTCTTTCCTTAGATGGGCTATCACACACTCAGAAGAAATACTAGTCTAAAAGAGCAAGATAAAGAAAATTTCGATTTTTTTTTTTTTTTTAAGAATCTCTCCCAAACTACATATTTTTCTAACAAAAACCCAATAATATAAGTTTAGAAATACTGAATAGAACTTAAAATAATAGATATAATAATATTAATTCAATTCCACATTTCGGTTCAGTCGACAAGTGCATTTTGTAGGACCAGTAAGAAATTTACCTTTTAAAAACATTACAATATTTCTAAAATTCCACACATCAGCATCGTTTTCACTATAAGTATGCCAAACAAACACAGAGTGTACAATGGACTAATTTTGTTTATACAATGATTCACTGCCATGAAGGAACACATTTTACAGAACAGAATAGTAAATCGATTTAATAAACTTTAAAAGTTAAGAACGTTTTTAACGTTTCTTAATCCTGTTTCAATTTTAATTAATAACAAAGATGCCTCATTGAGGGCTATATAAACACATGCGACAGTGTACATAAGAGTTTTACCAAATATATCTTTGTAGTCTTATTTGCGCTTGTTGACTGTTCTATTGCTAACTATGAGTTTTATTTGAAGAAACCAGCAATTTTCTTTTCCTTTTAGTGTAAATGCACTTGAAGCCATGTTGCAGCTCCGGAAACTGCATTTACATTAAAAAAAATGATTTCTTTAGATAAAATCCCCTCATAATTATTTAGAAATCATGAGATGCGGTCTGGTGTGATGTAGGTTTCAAAAAAACATTTTCTTTATCGTGCCAACTTTTCGATCTTTATTGAGATCATCTTCAGGGCTCAAAATGTTTGTCACCTGTGTAATTGTGCCATTCTTGTGTGTCATGTTGAGAGGCACTCTCAACCCCCTCATAATTTTTATTAAATCAAAACGAGGAAAATTTCCAAAATTAAGTATATTCAAAATGGCAGCAGACGTCAATGCGAAGAACTACAGGATGTTAAGGGAAAGCCTCACATAATAACAGAAACATTTCTTTCAAGCAGCTGGTGTAGCGCGATGGTACCTATCTAAGCTTACTAAAAACGACTTAACAAGTTGTGAGAATGCTCCTCACCTTTCCCATAACCATTTGAAGTCCTCCCTATGGACATGTAGATAGTGAAGATTTTCAGCAACTCGTCCAACGTTCTACCCTTAGGGGACAGTAGTAACAAACCCTGGCAAGTCATAATGGTACACCAATATACACTCTCAAGCAAAAAAAAAAAGTGAAGACAGTTAATTTTTTTAAGTTATGAATTTGTTTAAGACTTGGCTATTCAACCAATTATTCAATTAGCAGATTTACATATGATATATGATCTGTACAGTTTGAAAATTTTTGTATTAGCTCATTGGATTGAGCAGCAGACCCCAAGACAAGGATCTATAGAGCATTAAGGGAAGCCTCAGATAACAACACAAGATATATTTCTTTCAAGAAGCTGGTGAAGTGCAAATGTGCATACGTAAACTTACTAAAACAAGTTCGTGAAAATGCTCCTCACCCTTTCGCTAACCAAAATATGTCCTCACTTAAGGACTCACATAAGGAACAAAGCTGAAAAGTCATCCGACAATTCTGGCCATTGACCATACCAATCAATAGTGATACAGAATGGTACACCATTATGAGGTTGGGAGAACTTTGATAGTGAGAGAGCCTCATCAAAAGAAGCAAACATTGGCAAAGACAGACAGAGGTTAATTTTTCAATAATAAGGAAAAAATTGTAACCGAGTGCTAGCACCATAACCAATTATCCAATTTGCAGCTTTAGACATGGTATTTAATCCGTGTTTGTTTAAGTTTAAATTTTCGTTGAACAACATTGATGTTAAGCATATTATTTTCTGTATAAAGGGCGTTTTTTTACATTCAAGGACAATCCATGCCCTAATTGGTTATATCTTATCTGTTACAACTAAACAGACACTATCATTTCTGATATTAACACAATATGCTCATCAACTTATGAAAGAGAAATTTAAAACTGGTGATTCGATTTGTTAAAATTTTGAAGTATTGTTTTTTTTTAAGTTTCATATCGTTCTTTAAAACGTTCTAAAAACTAATATAGCTAAGCTGATCTTTTCGGAAAAATTTCAATTTGTAAAATTAAAATTTACAATTTAAAGAAAAAAAGAAAGAAGAAAAAAACGCGTCCGGCGTCGCAAGTAATACAAGCGTTATCGGCAATTTGTAAACTCTCGGCTTGTGGGTGTGGTGCCGGCAGGCAAAGCCATGAGTGAAAAAGACGGAATTATTTTAAAATAATGAATTATGCGAGTTATTTTATTTGATTTTAAATAGGTAAACTTAAGTTATGGCTTGTCTGAGTCTTAGGTTAACTGTTTATAGCCAACTTCAATAGAAACAAGACGATTTTTATCTTATTGGAAAAAACCAATACAAAGCCGGTTATTGATGTATATTCAAAAAGGAAATTGTATCTATTTAGTAAATATGAATCGCATAAAAAAAAAAGTGGAAGATAAACTAGAGTTAATACTAACCTCGGTAAGAAGAGAATGTACCGCCAAAACGAACCTTGGAATTCCGTGTTCGGCTCGAGACGTGGAGGCGATAGGAGGCCAACGAAATCCCTCTCGGAGATGAGTTAAATTACGATTTTTTCTACAACTCGGATATCGAGCCGCTTCTGTAAAATCGTTTCGGGATTAAAATTTAACACGTGTAAAACGCACACAACTAACTCCGAGTCTGAGGGAAAAGTGAACGGTAAAGCTGAAGCAGAGTGCGGTTCTCGTAGTCCGCAAGAAATCCGCTAGAAGTCCAAGCCCGTCAGCCATTTGTGTTTCCCCTCCCAAACGAAAAAACGATTCCAACTTGGTACGCCTTAATTTTAAAAATGTAACATTGTTAAAATGTTTTATGTCATAAAACATCAATGGTAAGTCGTAATAACTCATTATTTGGCTTTGAATTTTTTTTTTTTTGGCAAAGTCGTTGAAAATATTGAAGAGGAAACCAGGGAATGTATGAAACTGCTACTTTAAAAAAAAAGTAGACCATGGTTCATCTTATCAAATTAAAAAATAAAAAAAATGCAAAAACTGCACAAAAATTAATAAGGATATTGACAATTGATTATATAGTATTTACTTTCTGTAGTATTTTTTATTTTATTTTTATTATAAATTAAATTATAATTTATAAGGAACTCTTTTTTACTGAAGAAAAATTTAATTAAAGGATTTTAAAAAATAAATTAATTCCATAATTTTGTTTATTGGACATAATAAATTTTTTAAACGATTAATACCATATGTAAAGTCCTCTGGTAGCTAAAACCTCTGATCACCTCTTAGGAACAATGTTAGTAAGGTTGTAACTGATTCCGCAAAGAATTACAGGTCAGCTGGCTGAGGTTAGTAATCATAAAGCCTTCTCTGCAAAGCAACACTCATTCGCTCAATGTGAAGTCTGAAGATAATGGAAAAGGGGCAGATGGGAAATTCCCAATTTTTCTAAATTTTGATGAACAACTCTGCCTCTATGAGGTCTGGCATCTCACCCAGAAATTGAAAATCCCTGTTGATGAGATCTTTGGTTTGAGGGATGTATTCCTCGATAATTTCTTGGTCATAACAGACTACAGTAAGGTTGCCTTCAACATATTCCAGTTCATCCTCTAGTGTGATTCCCTGCCCAGACCATTAACCACCTCGTCCAAACTGTACTGAAGAGAGCACAAAGTGGGGCATTATATACAGCCTCTGTTCTTGATAGACTCTTTGGTGCCTATCACTATATAGACAGAAACATGACTCATCAGTAGACATAACAGCATTTCAATTCGTGTTCTATTCTAGGTGCTCAGTGCACCATATTCTTCTGAGTTGCTGCAGATCATCTCAAAGGAGCATACAAAGTGAGGCCAACTTTCCACAAACAATTATAGTTTGTGTTGATAAAGGCCTTGCCAAAACAACTTTTACTTTATTTAGGATCTGCAGGCACCATGGAATGGATTCTGTCTTGCAGCAATAATGTTTCTATCCATTCTTAGTGTCGTAATGTGCTGGAGACCCACTACCAGGCTTTCTATTAGCCATTCATATTCATCATTAGGCTCTACAAAACCACAGAATTGTGTTGATGAGACTAGTCTGAAATGTTTCAAATTCCTGCAGGACTGTAAAAAGAATGCTCAATGAAAATAACCTCACAGTCTGGCACTTGGTCTTCTTTTTACCATAGCTCAAAAAATGGCCAGGCTTCAATTGGCACTGGAACTTGTACACAAGACATAGGAAGATAGGAGATACTAATAAGGTGAGAATTGGCCACAAATCTTCAGGTGGGTATAATTTCATATGGAGATATGCTCCATGTTGTATGGTTCCTCCGGTGGCATTCCATGGTGGGTCTTGTTGTTCTGGATTGGTATTTCCTTGAATGTCTGCACTGTTTAGTTTAAAAAAAAAATAAATAAATAAATAAATAAAATTTTATATATATATATATATATATATATATAT
>CM077114.1:989244-1014218 GCA_039619505.1 Cimex hemipterus | reverse complement strand
ATATATATATATATATATATGTAATGTAGCGTGCTTCATTATTCTTTTTTGTTGGGCCCAACCCTGAATTTGAAAATCGAAAACAAGGTCCCAGAGGTTTTTAACGATCGGAGCTGACTACAATAATTTCTTTTATTGATCAGGCACCTTTTATATTTTATTCAAACCAAAATAAATATGACACCGAATGTTTGTTGAATTTGAAATTTTAATTATAATTTATTTCACACAACTTTACAATATATTTTATTAATTATTATTTTTAATTTAAAGAATCGTTTTAACATATAATAAGCTTATCTCAAATCTATAAATTTTAATTTTAGAATGAAATTTAAATCTTGTTTTATAGTTATATAAAGAAACGTAAGAAATTATTATTATTATTATTATAAATTTTTTTGACTACCAAATAAAAATAGAATTAAACTTTGAACACAATTTTTTAACATAAATATTATTTCTTCTGTTTTTCTTTATAAAAATATATTTCCTTTTAAAACCTAAATTACAATTATTATTTTTGTTTTGACGTCAAAGTAATAAAAATTAACTCACATGAATGGTGTGCACACCCAATTTTTCTTTTTTTTAACCAAAATAACTGTTTATCCACGGAAGCCAGAAAGGGAATTGAATTAGCACTTAAAAAAATATAGCCCTTTTTGACCCCTATTCCTTGCACTGTTAGGTAGGGCATGGCGGTTCATTTAAATCTGAATGTTATATATATTTACACAGGTATATATAAAGTTAAGTTATACATTATATATATGATGTATTTAGTAGTCATAATTGACCATATTAATTATACTTTGTGTCTAAGGTTTTGACTAATCTTGAAAATAAGAGTAGTCATGTAGTAGTAGGCAGACCAAACAAAGTACAAAACTACAGCCAACAGATTCCATAGAAAAATTTCAATATACATTCTATTCTAAACATATTTCTAATTTTGTGGAATAATATCAAAGTAACAATATCGAATGAAAATCTTCACTAAAATATTCACTGGGTTACATTTTAAAAATACCTTTTCATTTGATAATTTTTAGATAAAAAGAAACAACTTTAGAAACCTTAAAAGCGTATTCTCACAATTTAATTTATGTTTTTCAACAAACTCTGTTGTGATAACTTCCAGAACTGAAGTATGAACCGGTCTAGCTTTTGACAGTTATGTCGATACTTCTATTCATCATAAGTCATTCCTTTCATGAGGGGTTCCTTGCTAATGATGGATAATACCAGGCCCCAAAGAACACTTATTGTGGATGGCTACTAAATGAAGTTGGAATGTGGAGCGCTTGGTGTGTTCACCCACCCAATAGAATGCACTTGGGACTAGCTTAAGCGATGGGTACGACGACAAAACCCAGGCCCTAGCAGCCCACATAAGGTCAAAAAGCAGCTTCTTGATGGACGAAAAAGAATTCCTCTGCATTTCACCAGTAATTTTTCCAAGTTACAAGGATTACAAAGGTGTTTAATAGACAATGCCTGCCAGACATGAAAATACTTGGTATTAAAAGGTACCAATTTTTTTTACATCAAAAATACATTTAAAGGCAATGTGTTAATTTTGTACATCAGTGAGTATAATAATTATCATCAGGCTCACAGATATTAATTAAATTTTTGGAAGCCTGATGGAAAAGGATAAATAAGTGCATGGGTGTCAAATGCACTAAATTGTGATGGATGAGTAGTTAGCAAGAGGTGGGTTTAGGTTAATGATGATTCTGACAATCCACTATATGCCTTTGTTATATATGTATATTCTTTTTTGTTTTTTAAATAAAATCTTTTAAAAACTAGAATATATGGAAGACCTTGAATGCTGGTGGGAATGGAGGGGACCGAATAATTTTTTTTCCTTTTATCAGATCGTCGGTTTGGTTCCCTCGGTCGCATAAGTGTTTCAGAAATGGAATGCATCGTCGGTTATTCATCAGATACTGATTTTCCCATTGAAAATCTCCCGTATGGAGTTTTCTCCACGGCCTCGAACGTAAGTCATAACGTACATTGAACGTGCAACATCTGTAAAACAAAACAACAATGACTCGTCTAAATTAACTAAACACAAGAAAAATTCCCCCTTTTGACTTTCTTTCTAAACGACTCGTGACGACTTAGGCAAATTTATCGATATTCTTGTTAAAACTCTTGTTGTTTACAGAACTGAGGGTTTAATATCTAATAAATATAGTTGAATTATATTTTTTAAAAATTGCAATTAAATATACAAACGATACTTCTTATTTATTATTATATATTTTTATTGGTATACGTATTTAGTTATGTGCAATTAAGGAATGTTTTAAGAAACGTTAAATTTAAACCACTCCGCACTACTTCAACAAATTAATATATTATTTTATAAGTTTAATTAATTATTCTAACATTTATGTAATATATATATAACAACAATCATATTTTTTCAATTATGTTCATATATGGCGGGGCCGTTAGTGGCAGCAACGGTTAGGGCGCTCATCTACAAGGTGAAGGTCCTGGGTTCGAATCCTGCGACCCTGTTATTCGAGCCCGACGTACTTACAAATATTTTTTTAATTTTATTTTTTAAATTTATTTTTTAAAATTTACTTTATTTTTGAATAATTATTTATTTATTTTTAGTTAATTTAATTAATTTTTTTACACACCGACACTCTGATGGTTGATATGACCTCTCTGTTTGGAACCCTCATAAAAATAAATAAGTAAATTTAAAATAAAATAAAGATGAAATTATTATTCTTTCTATGAAAGATGAAAAAAGGTATTGCCACGAGCGGGATTTGAACCCATGATCTTAGATAAAAGGAATAAATAATTGAAATAATTAATACCCCACTTATGATTACTAAATACTTGTATGGATTAAAAATAAAATGTTCCTGTACACCTTCATATATATAATAAAACGTCCTGTAATAAATAACTAAATGAATTAACTTATAATTATGCTTAGTACATTTTTTGGTCGTAAAGAAAAAAGGGTACAAATAGGGTTTATAATTTATAACTAAATTATGTTTTTTATTGCTTAAGCAGCTATACCTAGGAAGGATTATAAATTATACACAGAATTATAAACATAAAATATTTGTCTCTACTTTTAAGGCTTCATTTGGAATTCCACGTGTTTCATACTGGTTATTAAATGTATATTTATAAAAGTGCTGTTGCAAGGATTTAATTAATTAATTTTTTCCTTCAAGATTTTAGGAACCAACGAGCTGAAATATCCCTAGCAGATAATGTATACATTTGAATGCAGATTTTTGTTCTTTTTGTGTAATAAAAACTTCTCTGTTTGGTTTTGTGAAAATATATGCGTTCAGTCGGAAGTCCACATGTTTTGCATAAGCTTTTAATATTTAAATTTTTGAAAGTCTTGTTGGGACAGTAGTTTTTCTTCTCTCTCTGGTTTTTTTAAAACAAAATTTACTAGCCAATTAGCTGAAGTATCCCCAGTAGAAAATATATAGTTTGAATATAGATTTTTGAAATTTCATGTATAGACATAATATTTATCTCTCTTTTGTAGCTTTTTTTTTTTTCATTTTCTTGTGGCTTTTTAACTAATTGTTACAACATATAATTGGAAAAAAAATTTATTTAATTTTTTTAACAATCTCCTAAATTTTTTAAATTACTTTTGACAGAATTTTTGTTAAAGTTGATTGAAGTAGTTAATTCTCTGTTTATAAGCCCTCAGTTGGAATTCTATGTTTTATTCTCATGATTGATATGTAAATTTAATAAAGTATTACCGAAGAGTTTTTTTTTACAAAATTTAAAACGCCAATAGCTGAAATATATCCCCATTAGAAAATATATAATTGGGATGTACTTTTTAGGAGTTTTATCTTAAAAATCTCTGGCAACAGTTTCTTGTCACTAAATTGTTTGCTAAAATCATATCATCTCCACTCCTTTGAATGATTTATTTCTAAATAAAAACATCATCTTTCTGGGAACCTGTGATAATAGCAAAAAGAAACATTTGACTGTATGCACCTCTTTATTTTTGTCAAACCGACACCATTCCATCATTACAAACTATCTCTACATCTTTTCCCCGGCTCTTACCAAAAGATAATTGTCAGCTACAACTTGCTATGCTCCAAAAAGAAAACATAACTATACAAACATCAATTTTTAGAAAATCTAGCGAACCTTCTGCATCCTACTTTAGCATTTACTGATGGGTTGCAGAGCTCAAAGAGTATGAGCTGCTTTTATGTCCAATGATAAGAAATATCTTTTTTCTCTATCTCCAATGTGCAGGAATTTCAGTGCTGAGCTAAAGGGCAGAGGTGTTGTTCTCTAGGGTGGGGGTGGAGGGTCGTGCACTTTGCATATAGGTGAAAAAGAATACCCCGACTCTTGAGGGATGTGGATCTTCACAGCCCATGCACATCCTTTCAGGAGAGCCGAGAAATAATATTGGTTCAGCGATAACATCACGCTGTTTATAGTGGTCATCCTTGTAATGCCGCTGGCCCTCTGGTTTTCTCCCTCTCCTCCACACAGTGGGGAGGCAGCATTGGTGGATGTTTTAAGGCAGCTATGACCCTTAGTGGTTTTAGGCTTTTAGTTATGTACTTAGTTTATTAAATTTTTTGTTTTATTTTTATAAAATGATTTTTAAAGAAATTTTGAAGAGTGCATGCGCAAAAAAAAAAAAAAAAAAAAAAAATACAAGGTGGATGGACAATATATAGCTCCACACATTTTGTGCATGTGCATATGTTAATCGGTTTGGAATAAAATTCATAGGGGACTATATGGAAACCAACTCGCATAATCTCTGAAAATTTCAAAAAAATTGATGCATTGTTGGAGTTTTGGCGTTTACAAGAAATTTACCACAGACAACCATGGAACCAAATTTGTTCAGAAAGGTCTGAAATGCAATGAATGTGAGTGGAAAGTTTGATTTTGGATTTTTTTTGTCTGTGGTGAATTCCTTGTAAACGGCAAAACTCTGAAACCATGACATAAATTTTTATGGAATTTTCAGAGTTGGTTTTTACATAGTGCCCTATGATTTTTTCCCCCAAACCAATTAATGCACAATATGTGAGAAAGCTAGACTGCCTACCCACTTGGCAGACTATTGTTTTATTGTGTTTATTTTTGTGTAATCTACTTATGAATTTTAGATGATAAGACATTAAACAATGATAGTTTTTTTTTCTTTTTTTAATTTGTTAATATGGAATTTTCTTGTTTAGATAGTAAATTAATTATTACATTTGTTACAGAAATTCTCGATGATATAATTTATCAAATATTTAACACACAAAAAAAAAAAAAAAAAAAAAAAAAAAAATTAATTGAATTTGTTTTTCTACAGCCAAGGAAAAGGCTTGGTGTTGCGATAGGAGACAAGATTTTGGACCTTTCGATGGTCAGCAATCTTTTCAATGGTTCTCGGCTCGCGAAACACCAGCATGTTTTCCAACAGGTAAAAAAAACAGAATTTATAAAATATCCCGACTGGCAGTGAAAAATAAAATAATAAGAAAAATAATTAAATAAAATTTATTCAGGATAAACTCAACGCCTTCATGGCGCTCGGACACGAATGTTGGAAAGAAGCCAGGGAACGACTTCAGGATTTATTGTCAAGGAAGGATTCTGAGCTCCAAGGACAACAAGGGTAACTCTTATATAACTCCTTAACATGTTTCATTCCTGATTCTGATACAAGCCACCTCTATTTATTTATTTATTTTTTTTTTTTTTAATTGAATAAAAGGAAACCATAGTTTATTTCAGTTTCTATAGTAAAATTCCAATTTTTTATACAGTAATAATTATTTATATTTAATCTTAAAGAAAATAACTACTAAAAAATTAAGCACACAATAATGATGGATATCAATGCTATTATTACATACTAAGTAATAGAAGAAACACATATAATAAATTAAACAATCGGGAAAATCATGAATTTCACAATAATAAATCATCCTTCTAATTAAAATAAATTTTAATTAATAATTATGCAATAATGCAAGTTTATTAATTGCTGCATAATAATGCTAATTATTATCTTGTCGGATAAACATTTTAAACATAAAAAATGAATAAATAAAATAAACTGATGAACAAAATAAATATACCACCCTTAAATTTTCATGTATTTACGTTTATTCATAATTTATATACCAAAAATAGGTGTATTTAAAAATAAGGCATTTAAATTCTAAAAATCAATGATTGAGGAAAGAAAACAAAAAGCAGAAAATTTAAAACAAATAAAAATGTAACAAAGACTTTTTTGTCCTTTTTAATGCTAAATATTTTCACCTCTGGCAGGCATTACGTCTATTAAACGCCTTTGCATTCTTTGGATGTAATGATACGATGTAGTCCTGATGTTTATTTAAAAAATGTTTATGATTTTTTTCATTACTAAGACTAATTAATTTAAATAAATATATATTTGTCCATTTTTGTTGTTCTAAACATAAATAAATCATTAGCAATAAATAGTTGTACTTTTCAGTTGCTTTGTAGACCAGAAGGATGCTACAATGCATCTGCCTGCAGAAATTGGAGACTACACGGATTTCTATTCATCAATGTCACATGCTTTTAATGTTGGTTGTATGTTTAGAAGCAAAGAAAATGCTTTGATGCCCAATTGGTAAAAAAATTATTATAACATGAAAATATCCATTACATTTGTTTATCATTTTAGGAAACATTTACCTGTAGGTTACCATGGAAGGGCAAGTTCCGTTGTTGTTTCAGGAACTGATCTTCACCGTCCACGAGGCCAAGTAAATAATCAAACATGCTTTTATGGAAAAGATTTTTTTCAATGTTGTCTGTCTGTAGGTGTGCCCGGAAGGAAGCCCAGCTCCACAATTTAAACCCAGCGCTCTTCTAGATTTTGAACTTGAAGTTGCCTTTTTTGTAGGTGGACCGCCAACAAAGCTGGGCCACCCAGTGAAAATAGACGAAGCCCAAGATAGAATTTTCGGTTTAGTTCTGATGAATGATTGGAGTGGTTTGTTACAATTTGATTCTTTGTTTTGTACCTTGTCCATCTTTTTAATGTGGGTTAATTTTAGCTAGGGACATACAGAAATGGGAATATGTTCCTCTCGGGCCATTTTTAGCTAAAAGCTTTGGCACTACAATTTCACCATGGGTCGTGACAATTGAAGCGTTGAAGCCTTTCATGACCCAAAATACTGTTCAGGATCCTCAACCATTGCCATATCTTTGCCATAGTGATAATTTTAATTTTGATATTAATTTATCAGTTTCTTTAAAACGTAAATATAATAAGACAATTTTTCAAAATACTTATTTTTAAAAGTGACTCTTTTTAGCTGAAAAAACTGGTGTTAAAACAACTGTCTGCAATTCAAATTATAAGTACATGTACTGGACGCCGAAACAACAATTAGCTCATCACACCGTAACAGGATGTAATGTAAACCCTGGAGATCTAATGGCTTCTGGAACAATCAGTGGGCCTGTAATTATACTTTATTTAAAAAATATAAGATTTTTTGAAATAAAAACAACTTCTACCCAGTTGGAGTAGAATATAGTTTGTATCTGACATAGTGATATTATATTTGCAATTTTAGGAAAATAATTCCTTCGGATCAATGCTTGAACTGAGCTGGAAAGGCACAAAAGAAGTTCAGTTGAAAGATGGAACAACTCGAAAGTTTTTACAAGATGGCGATGAAGTTATTATTGAAGGTTCGTAAACTCATTAACCTTTTTGAGGCTAGTGGTGAGTTATTTTGTTTGGGTTTTTGGTTTTTTTTTCTTCCTTATTTCATTCTCATATTATTTTGTATTTTAAGAGCTGGGCACTAACGGCATCTATTAGGCTGAGGTTGTATGTACGAGTAATAGGGCATCGGTAATGGTTGACCACTCTTTTCTTCTGTTCATGATATTGTACAATATTGTATCACAATCATTTTTATGGAAAAACTATGAAACCACAATATTTCCGTCTCATTGGGAATATCCTACAATCATCTACTTTTCATTTCTGTCCATCTTAACCTTTTATCCTTTTCTACCATTTACCATATTGCATTCACTCTTCAATTAAATACGACCTTGTTTCTTCTTTTATTTACTTATTTCTGTTTAACACTTATCATATTTTGATCGGAATTTGTACACCTCAAAAGGAATAAGAGCATTGCTTCCAATTTCGATATAAATGCAAAATAAATCAGACTGGGGATCACATAGCATCTGAGAATATAAGGAGTGGGATGCATTTTAGTATCCTAAAATCAGTCCTGTAAAATTAAATTGCATTAATTCTTTCGTTCATTCAAATAAAGAATGAAATTGTATTAAATTAATTTTCTCTTTTCAGGTTTTTGCCAAGGGGTAGGATACAAAGTTGGCTTTGGCCAATGCAGTGGAAAGGTTTTACCTGCTTTGTAAAGTGCTGGATAAATGAATACTTTTTAAAATAAATTGTTCATGCTTATTTTTATTTTTTTCCCCCCCATCGCCCTCTTTACTTGTAAATAAAATTAATTACAAATTAAAACAAGGCTTGAAAAGAAGAGACAGCAAAGTAGATCTTGTGCCCTGCAATAGCTAGGAAAAGACTATGGCACATAGAAATCCATGCTTGAGCAATGTAGGCCTTGATAAAGAAAACCAATAACAAAGCTCATACACAAGACAAAAGCTTAACTTCAAAAAAGGAAAATTCCTATGAATCCAAAAGAAATAAACAACACATTTACATGAAATTGATAGTGCAGTATAAATGAAAATACATATTAATAAATCAAATATACAAACTAATGTAAGTAGTGTATGGCAATAAATAAATAGACAATATTAATAAACTACATTATTGTGTCACATATAAACAAAATGAACACTAACTCAATTCATTTTCTTTTCTTGTATCCTCTTCTGTTCATCTAGCTTTTCGTGATCTTCTTGGAATGTCATTTTGTCAATGAGGACATCCACTTTTACAACCATGTCTGCCATGTTATGTTCAACTTCTTCTATTCTTCTTTGTAACCTATAGTATTGTACATGTAATTTGGCAATTGTTGAAACTACAAATTTATGATTCACTGCTTCAGTGAATCAATTAGTTAAAAAAAAGCATTATTTACATGTTTATGAATTTCATTATGGAATCATGTTCTTGTACTTCAGAATCTGTAAAATTTAAACAATATCAGACTATATTCCACAACTCAATTTTTTTTTTTTTTTTTTGAAAACATGAAAACTTACATAAATTACTTATTCCATTTATATCGGCCACAATATCATTCATTTGTTTCTCGGTTAAATAGGAATCTGTATTTATTTTGTGGCGTCTCATGAACAGTATCCTTTCCAGCCATAAAAACCCATTTCTTAAAAAAAAAAAAAAAAAAAAAAAAAAAGTATATATTCAAATAAAAATTTCCTTTAAGAGAATTTCTTCTAAATACCTTTTTAGTAAGATTGTTATGATTTCAAAATCTGTTTTATGTTTATGCAATTTCTCGGCCTTTTGCATTTTTTCAACTGTTTCATTTTTTCTAAACAATTTCATGAGCCGAAACCAACAGTTGAAGGCCATGTCGGTAATGAAGAACTCACGCCAGGAATCCCTGTCGAAACCATGTTCTCTAGCTGTAAGTGCCATACCATGATAAAATAATGCAATGATCCAATTCTAAAAATGGCAGGCTTTATTATAAAAACAAATAAAGAAATTAGTACACATTTTTCACGGACCATAAAAATGAAAACAACTAAGAATGAATACACAATGTAAAACATCAGGGTGAAAATTGGCCTGGCCTTAGTGCATTCTTTGTAATAAAGCTTTCCCCCAGCAATCTGAGAGATCAGTGTGAATGCAGATTTACTGATTGTACTGAATTTTTCGACCTGAAACAATTAAATTCTGGTTTCAAAGGAATTAATGCTAACTTTAAAACATTTAAATACCTTGAATAATCATTGAAATATTTTTCTGAAATTTGGTCGTTATTGATAATTTTAACCTGCCTATACTCACAGCGTTGATCAGATGCATTTCAGCATTTTGCCATCTGAGTAAGTAAAGTAATTCCTGTCATCAGGAAAGCATAACATTCAACATCCGTTGGGTGTTGCAGGTCAAACCACTTTACAATACTTCCTTCATACCACTTTCAATTTAAAAACATGGCAGGATTCGAACCCATTACCACCGAGTCCTCTTTGCAGTCTTTAGCGTCTCATGAGGACAGACAGAACAAAATTATCAGTAACGATCAAATTTCAGGTCCATACTGTGACAACTTGAAGAAATCTCATTAAAAAATTTTCAGTTGAGAATACAATTATAAAAATTCAAATAAAACATACATGAGCACCAAACAGAATATGTGCAAATAATGCGAAGCCAAACACAACTAGGAGAAATATCGCTATAACTGTCAACAACTCTTCTTTCACCTAAAAAAGTACACTGCTATCTGGATGTATTAAAAAAAAAATATATTTTTATGAACCTTTTCCCAACTGTGTATTATAAATGCTCCTTCTCTCGTTAAATAGGCAAATTGTACAAATTTTATGCATACAATGCATGTCAAAAGACCAAGATTGGCTTCGTAAACTTGTTGAACATATGTAACCATGTCAAATTCTACATGGCCGGGCAAAATGGATAGCACGAAGCTTTTAAAATGTTGAACTATCACAAATCGATATACAATTGTGAAAAGAAAAATTAAACCAACCTGAAAAAAAATTGTGTTAAAAATTTAAATAATAATTAAAATAAAATACCTACCAGTATAATAACAAGATTTAACATATTGGAAAAAGTCACACAGTATTTTATTTTAAGAATGATAAACTCGTTAATTTCTTGTATGATATAATAGATGATAAATAGTAGTATAGCAAGTTCTAAGCCCAGTCTCATAAAATCCCACTTGGTTGTATAACTAATAACAAATTATATATAATTTTTAATTATTTCGATGTATGTACAATACACTATAAACAATGGAACCTTGATAGTTTTGTAGGCTTGATATGATATTTTGTCATCACTCCACCTGAAGGTGGAAGCTCCAAAACAAGCCTAAAATATTCCAAATACAAGGTAAATTAAATTAAAACAAACAGAAAAAAACATAAATCATACTTCACAGGGCAGAAAAGATTAGACGCAAGTGAATAAATAGTAAAATCAATAAAAATCGCCCTCGTGGCTTGATCAATCCAAGTGTTGTTAAACATTTCAGTAATGAAATATTTAGCATGGGCGTACGCATACGGAAGATCTACGAAATACCCTCCACCATCATAATGAGAAACCGTACCAAAGTAATTGTACGATTTAGTCTTCTCCGCTTCATTATAAGTCCAACTGTAAATTATTAATATAAAAAAATGCTTAATGAAAAACTTAATGAATATTACATGGATGAATTTTGAAGTCCAAATGGTGCATTATCTTTTGAAATTGGATTATAATAGTAGAAACATGAGTTGTAAATATGCTCGAATGCTTTAGGAATAGAACAAGAATTGTTTTTAACTCGCACCTACCAAAATATACATATATATTTCCTTTAAATAAATTATAGATGGTTTATTTCCCACCTGTCTAATTCTTGCATTTCCTACTAAAACATTTTCCCATATTAAATTAGTCAAGTTTTCATCGGTTTTCTCTTCATAAACATCTTTTTGTAATCTGTCTTTGTGTGTATACGATGTATTATAGATGGCAGGTAACAAAATCCGATCAAAGTACTTTTTTGAAAAAATGAAATAAATCAACAGTAATTATTTAGTATAAATATTTTCATTTTTGAAAACACTTACGTTCCAAATTTCATCAATTAATTTTATCTCAGTGAAAGATTTTGGTAAACCACCAGGAGTAAGGAACTTAGGTGTAACGACAAGATGTCTAACAACTTGAAAAAAATGAGAAGATGGTTTTTCTTCATACAGAGCTACAGCTGAAAATTAATTTTTAACTTGTTGAACGAAGGATTATTTTAAATAGAAATTTATAATGCTAAAGCCACAATTCTTCTTAATCATATTAACAAAAACGCCATTTTTTATTTATTCTGGTTTAGCATTACAATTTATGTCGAAATGTTTAAAGTTGGCTTACACATCAGTGTGATTGTCACGAACAGTAAAAAAATAAGGAAATCTTTTAGAGATGCTTGCAAATATTTCACTCTTCCTTTTTCTCTAGCTGAACTGAGTGTTTTGAAACAACCTGAAAACAGAATTTTAATTTGGCATTAACTGGCCATGCTAAACAAATACCTTTTATGTTCCGGTTCTGAACAAAATTCTTGGTCGCACTTTTCCGGCCTTTTCTTGCATCCATACTTTCGGTAGAGAAATAAACAGCTCTATTTCTAAAATGTTTTAAACAGATTTTATGTATTGTGTGTAGTTTTGTTGAGTTTGCGAGGTGGTTAACCAATAGTTTGTCGTTTGGGATAATTTTAGTGTGATAATTCTCACTAGTTTTTCACTAGCAAGAACAAGTTGACCAAGCTAATCAGAAATGACCAAACTATGTTTTATAAAATATTGGGCTTATATGTTAACAGTTTAATTGATCTAAAATAATTCACTTAAGAAATTTTTTGGTTGTGTCATTTGAGAACATTCATGCTCTTTAATCAAATTGATTGTTTTGTATAAATTGACTATACACATGTTAGAAAATCAGTTCTGGAAATCTTAAATCAACCTTTTTGAAGATGTACTGAGCAATACATCTGAATGACAAAATCAATATAAAAAAAAAGTAAATCAGGATGATTGAACATAATCAAGTTTTACCATATTGTGAAAAAGTGCTCTTTAGTTTTTAATTAAACAAGTAAAATGTTTAAAAGTTGCCAGTTCAAATTCCAGTATAGTTGTAAAGCTCTGAAAGAAGTAATGGAAATTCCCTAGTCTATAATGCCTAAAAAGTAGTCGGATGTGCTCTCCTATGTGACGAAATTTTTTCCTGCCGTTACTCGTGATTCTATTTCTTCTCGCATTGGCCAAAAAGATTTATTTTATTATTGACCCCTCTATTATTCTTTATTTCCCACTAGTATCGCATATCCAAAGAGGCTGTTCTAATCTAATGCTTTGTGGTCACATAGGATATGTTCTGATATTTCTTCTGTTTCACAGCATTGTTTGGCTTGTTTCCATCTGTTTTCCCATTTTTATAAAAGATAGTAATTAAATGGGCAATGGCAGTAGAAAGACCTATTTCACTGATGGACTAATTTAATGCACCACTGAATTTATTCAGTTTAAACTTAAATTCTGTTTTTTGTTCTTTACATAATAATTGTTTTTTAGAATTAGGTAATAAACATTGTTTTTGTAAATGACTTATTGTATTTTTGGTATGTGAAATATGAATAAACCAAACTACATTAAAATTTAAGGAGGGTGCGCTTATTTTGTCCAGCAGTGTTTTCCTCAAATCTTACCTATTGAGAGACTCGATTTTTGTTTTCCTTGTTGGTTCATCCAGGGTGTGGTCATTTCTTTCTCCAGTTCAGCTATGCTTTTAGCGATGGTTAAGGAAGGATTTTTATTATTGCAATAAAATATTAGGTTATCAGACATTTACCCAGAACTGAAATATTGAGTGTTTTTTAAAGTAGGATTTTATTTACTAAATGTTTCTCCAATGACAACAATATTTTATGAATAGAACTCTTTGGCTCATAGGAAATAATAGGGACAATATATCTCAGTAATAAAAATTGAATTGGTTATTCTACCATTATGAGACTATAACTTTTGATTCTTGTAAAATTACAAATTAAAAAACAAATTAAAGAAATTGAAAAAAAAAGGTTTAAAATGACAGTTCAATCTTATAAAGTACCTTGATGCAAATTCACCACTATACTTTTGCCCTCTTTCCATTTCTCAGCACGCCTAGAGTTAAGAACAAAACGTTTAAAAAAAATGTAAGAGTTCTAAATATATTCTCAACAAACTACCTCGAAGTGTCCAGAAAAAATTAATGTCAAATTAGTTATGATTATTCAATAAATTTCATATTTTATACCAGCTGGGTACAATGATCAAGTTTTAACAAATGATTGTTTTTTATTTAAATAAATTGAAGGCTGCAACCTTATTAGTTATTAAGCCGTGAGTCTTTGCAAGTTGACGGCGCAGGCCCCCCCCCTAGAGCAAGGCTCCCGCAGACCACGGCGCAGTGGCAGCCCCAGGCCTGGAAAGAATGGAAAAGGAGGGGTCGTTGTCTAGTCACCATCGACACTTCCTCTCAGCTCGCTGGAGGTTCCTTGACCTCAGAGTCCAGGGAGGCACCCCTCAGTCCAGCCCAAGGCCGACCAGTACCCGATGCCCTGGAAGGGCGTCATCAAAAGTCAGTCGCACCACACTGCCAAAACGGGGAGCCAGCAAAGGAAACAAGAGTTGAGGGGATGAGCTATTAGATTTGGTCAATTAGTTGGATGTCTGTTAAGAAGTTAAAAAATTTTGCTTATTGAATTTGAGTTGTTGTTTAGTATGGATTGGAGGTCGTTGGGAATTTGATGGAGGGTTCTTTTAGAGGTGTATAAAGGACAATCTGTTAGGATATGGGATATTGTGATGGTAGTTTTACAGAGTGTTCATGTAGGTTTAGGAGTTCTTTCAAGGAGGAATCCATGGGTGAGTTGGGAGTGGCCAATTAGAAGCCAGTTTAGGAGGGTTTCTTCTTTTCGGGAGGGTCTAGAAGAGGATTCCCATTTCTTTACATTTTTTTTTTTAACAAATGATTAATAACTGGTATGCAATTTCTTTTTTTTTTTTTAATCTGTAAAGTTCAACAATACTAAATACATATTGGGTTTTGGACTAAAAGAAATATTAGTTTTATTGTTGTTAGTTTACGTTGTTCTCAGATTCATTCCAAAAATGAAACTAACGAGTATTCATTTTATCGATGAGCATAGACTTATGAACATTTTACCTTTGGTATTGCCCTTGATTAAAATGAAGGAAGGTTTTTTTTTTTAAAAAGGCACATCATTAACATGCTGTACAAAATTATATTAGCTCAATGGTTACAAAATAAAATTTTGTATATTTACAAATGCGTAATCAAAAGTTAACATTTTTTTTAAATTGTTGTTACGTGTAATTTTAATACCTATCAGTAAGTAAATTCAATCTTAACAGTTTAAATTTACAATAAACAATAAATTGTAAGTCAAATAATACATAGTATATACATAGTAGTTTTTAACTGTTTTCTAATTCATTTTAATGGAATGATAATTGCTTGGAATGTTTGTAATTAATTTCTATTACTTTTTAACAATTCAATCATGTCATGTCAAAAGACTTACACAAATATCAACTTAAATAAACGTTTGAAAAATTTCAACAATAAACATTTCACAATATCAATTTAATAATAAAATAAAGTTTTACTCTACAAATAATACTGCATCAAGTTCATTTTGTGATTTACTGCACTATAAAATTCGTTGGACTTTTTCCCATTTAAGTACAAATAATTTTAACATGTTTATTTATTTATTTTTATATAGTACATTAAGATAGCCAATATATAAATAAAATTAATAAATAATAACTAAACTACATATTGCTTTAATGTACATAGCACTATAAAAGAATAAAAATTTAAACAAAACTTTGATTTTCTTGAATTTGATTAATTTGCTGCTTAATGGTTTTGTTACACTATTTAAGCATTGTTAAAAAATATAATTATATATATATGTCTTTTAAAGATGCAGGCAAATGTTAAAATATTGAAGATGCAAGCGTAAATAATAGACGTTGTATGTTTCCCAATTTTATGATTATTAATATTATTTAAGTAGTCTAGTAATACAATTAGAAAAATACAACGTGAGTTAAGAGAAAAAGAAACTAAAATAAAATTTAAAAAATAAACCATTCATATAAAAGCAGTGTTTTAAAAATGCAAAACGACCAACTAAGTTGTTGAAACTGGTTCCACTATGACCCAAATACAGCAATACTAGAATTTCTTTTAGCTAGTGACACCAGCAAGATATGTATATACTGTGCAATCTATTTCAAACTGAAAAATCCAGTCACATGAACACTATCGTTACGTTAAAATTGATTCCTGATCTTCCCTGAGAATCTACAGTTTCAAATTTGACAGTATTTGTCATTTAATAAAACTGTAAAACAAACGAAACAAATCAAGACCCGTTTGAAAAAGACAATAAATGGACAACACGGATTGGTTTTAGTTCTTAGTTGTCGCTAATTTATAAAACTGGATGGGATATAGATTTTTTATATTTTCAGCACCATGTCATGGATATACTTCATATAAATGGTTTTTTAATATTAATTATTACCCCAATTATGAAATGGTACTGTAACATAATATTGTATGCTTATAAAAATATATTAAGTTTCAAAAAATTCTATTAAAAACACTACTAGTCTTATAAAAACTATTAAAAAAATCAAGGCTATAATGAATTTAAGTAAATTACAAGAATAACAAATAAATTATGCTTAAGAATTACATGTGGCACATAATGGTCATCGCACATAATATATAATCAATCATGATTGTTGATGCGTCTATAGCAGCTTTAGGATCTCTTGCAGGCAGTATTTTTCTGATTGGGTGGTTGCTATTGGCAAGGGCTTGCACGGATTGGTGGAAACAGATAGAATTATTTATCTTTATATTGCTAGAGGAGGGGATCTTCATTGACAGCTATGTGTATAGATATGCCAACAGAAGTGGAGTATGTAGAGATTGTTGACAGGCCTACTGTCAGCATCGGGAATGTTTCGGAGAGTTATCTGTCGCTGCAGATAGAATGGAAAGAGTAGGGGTTGGATTGTGCTGCAAGTGCTCCTGGTGCACTTCGACCATAATCCTGGGACAATAAATCCTGCCTGGTACTGCAATCATCTATGGTCTGATGTGGCCATTGTTTAATTAAGATCTTTATGGCGTTCAATCCTCTGCTGAGGCCAGTTTGTAGTAAAAAATTAATATTTGCAACAATGTGTTTGAAAAATCAAAACTTCGACTTCACACTTTATAAGCCTTTTTTCATTTGTTATAAATTAAACAGACTAGCAAAAAAGAGAATGTAAAAAGGAATTAAAATATTTCATGCTGAAATCAATTTGAGCAAATTTTGTATATTGGAAGACTCAAAAAGCTATTATAACCAAATAAGAAATAATAAATTTCAGCACATTTAATAATTTTGCTTTCATATCTAATAATCTATTACAGGTTAAAAATATCAATAATAAAAGACAGGCATTTAGAATATTAATACAAAGCAGTCTGGCGGTACTATCTGTACGGAATAATGCATTGTTGTAATTAATGCTATATTAAAATAAAATTAGAAACATCATTTCTTTTGCAATCACAAAATAGATTTCCAACTGTTACATAAAACATATTTTAAACAAATTAATTATGTCCGAATATATTTGTTTAAAAAAATTAAGTACAAATTATATACACTATCCCAAATGAAAGACTAAAAAAAATGTATAACTTTTTTTCTCTTTCTCTAACATTTGTCTTATTTTAAAATTTCATTAGTGTTTTTGTAACACTGTTATATACAAATTATTGGTCTTCTTTTGAAAATTTCTAATCATAAAACTTACTAGACTTGTGTGACAAGACCAGTCAGCTTTTCAAGCTCGTGCTGCATAACAACCCTCCTCACTCGCTCTTCTTCCAATTTACTAGTAAGTTCTTTAACAGTCCTTGTAAGTGTGTTTATATGCGACTCAAAATGTAGCTCCATTTTCGTAATCTAAAAAATAAATTCAGCGGATTAAATACTCACACTGATACTTGAGAAAAAGGGTGATTCAAATGTATATTGTTTATAAAAATGATTTTTTATATACGAATGCCTTTATAATTGTTTAATGTTTGAAGAAAATGAGTATAATTAGTACATGATTTATCATATCATTTTTTTTTCAGAGTAAACATTTATTTACTTTTCTTGGCCTGAACTGATGAAACAGTTAGTCCATTAGTGGGATTTGAACTCATGTCCTTTGGGTTCAATACACTGATGCTCACACTTGAGTTATTGTGGGTTTGAATCCCTCTCGTGGCCCTAACTTTTTCATTCCAATCACCTTACATTGAAAGAAGTAATTTGGTCAATCAGACCACTACAAATAATGGATTTAATGAGTACAACGGAGTAAACTTCACTAACAGCTCTCTGTGGCCACTTCATAAGTTGCCGAGAATTGAATCCTGATTACACAACATTTGAAAAAGGTGAAAATTTGAAAGGTTGAAGGATGGGGAATTAGTGTCCAAGTGGATCGAAGCCATGATAGCCAAAGTGGTTAAAACAGTGGCGTGTTGAGCCAAAAGTTGTGGGTTTGAATCCTGCTCATGTCACTAACTTTTTACTTATAATAAAGAATAATTAATTAAAATAATACTATGAATAGTATATACAATAAATATATAACATCTCAGGCTGTTAGAGAACTTGCAGAGAATCTTGGGTTGGGTGAAGCTATGTGTTGTGTGTGAATGAAAACAATCAATACATTTGAATTTCTCAGAAGGTACATTTCTTCAGCTTAAATATTTTGCGATTGTGCCACTACGACTAACAAAAGCCAGAAGAGTTCAAAATCAAGCCCAAAAAAATGTATCAACTAATGGGCAGGGGTTTTCCATTGAAATTATGCATCATCAATGCGTAAAATAACTTATCGGGTCTATTAAGACATTCACTGGTGTTTGGTTGGGATTGGCTTTGTGAGCCTACTTGATGCTCCATCTTGTTGATGTCCACTATGATGCGTTTGTCCAACTCCTTCCGAATACCGGATTTTTACTTATCATTTTTTTGATGATATTATTTATTATCATTTTTATGCAGTGTTAGATACATATTTGCAATGTATATTATATAGGTTGAAAATAGGTAAAAAGTGAAACTTGATTAGGTTCCCGAAAAATGAAATAGTTGCCTAGTTAAGCCAACTGGGCTAGGGGACGCTTGTGGGCATCCTAAATTTTCAAGCAGGTAGTGTATGTCCCGGCCTTGGCTACAAGGACGTAAGGCATTGACACAGTTAAATAAATATCATCAAATTAATTGAAAATACCTTTTCTTGAAGTTCGTTGAACTGCTTGATAGATATTGTAGCATTTGAATCCCCAGAATTTGAGTTTCCACTAAGAGTAGATCGCAAGGATCCGATTAATGACTGTGGCCTCGGTACGTTGCTACCCGTTCCTTGGTTTGACCTTAACGTTACTCCTAACTGTTTGCTTTCTGGACTTACTGCTGTCGGACTACTATTTACTGCAGGCGCCACGGTAGTTGAAGAAGTTGCTACTGCACTGTCACCACCGATCATAACCCTGGTCTTCCCAGCTAAAAACAATTGTATAAAAATTAACTCAATGTGTGACTTATTTTAAGGAGTAATGATGGATAACTTACATTGCAAAGACTTTTTAGCCTGATTGAACTCCAGTTCTTTAACCCAAGGTGCTTTAGTGGGTTTCTCAGCGTGTGAGTCAGAATCACCGTTCACTAACATTGTGCTGGTTCTCATGTTTGTTGATGATGAAGATGACATCGAGGATATTACAGTGGAAGTATGTGATATTGTTGTGGATGTAACAGTTGTTGAGTTTGTAGTTGATAATACAGCTATCTCTTCTTCTTCCTCTCCATTTTTCATCTCCTATATTTAAAAAATATAAGAATAAATTTTTAAACAAAAACATACAAAGTTCGATAATTACATCTTTTATAATAGCAGAAGGTGGACGGCGTTTTGGTGCTTTCACCCGTGATGCTGTGGGATGAGTTAGCATGGCTGCTCTACTAACCATATCCAGATCAGGCTCATTGCTTCCACTGTTTACACTAACAACACTACAAAGAAAAAACTTTTGAATTAAACAATT
This sequence comes from Cimex hemipterus, assembly GCA_039619505.1. NCBI lineage: Eukaryota > Metazoa > Arthropoda > Insecta > Hemiptera > Cimicidae > Cimex > Cimex hemipterus. The sequence goes on along the minus strand of CM077114.1, from coordinate 994,222 downwards.
GTTTAAAACTTCTTTTTTTCTTAACAAGACATTTTTAAGATTTCTCCATGTGAATTGTGGGGGAAATGAACTGTATTTGAGTCATTACTGATCAATTTCTATCTATGGATATCCTTGCTGCGTTGGTCTGTCAATACATTTGGCACCAAATTAAAAGTAAATTTAGACCATTTGCAAACAAAATAATTTATTCTATTCACTAATTTCGTGGTCCGCTTGACCAATTACTACATTACAATTAATTACATTGTTAATTAGTTAATTTTCATCTCAACTAAAAACCACAATTAATTGTAAAATATTTTATAATGAACTAAGAGGCTGTTAATGCCTATTTAATTACGCATTATTAAGATTTTATGTAAAAAAAAAAAAAAATCATAAAAAGAGCTTAACTTACTTATTTTCAGTTTTGATTGTATATGAACCTTGCTTGCTCCAGAGGGCTCCATCAGTATTGTCATTCGTCGTTTCAGTCATACTTGACCATTTACTGATATTGCTACTGTTCGTAGCTGTTTCTGAATTTGTCTGTTTTGTGATCAACGACATAGATCCAGTTCTGCTCGCAGCTCCTTTAGAATAATGTGTTGTTAGATGAAATCAACTATCAACTAAATTACTTACTAATACCTTGTGAAGTTGGACTAATGTCCATTACTTTAGATGATAACAAATTAGGAGCGGTGGGAGATTTGGCGAGATCACTGGAACTTCGATGTGGTTTCTTTACTGGCGGAGGAGGCAAAACAGGCTTTTTACTAACTGAAGGGTGGTTGAGTTTTTCATCTAGTTTCATTATATCTGCAATCAAATTAATCAAATCACATACAAAAAATGATATTATTTTTGGTTACATACCTGACTTTGCAGTATCACTAAATTTTCTGCTTATTGAAGTTATAGAACTCATCGAAGAAGCTGTTGCTGATTTGCTTATTGCTTTTCCTGAAGTTGAAACAACCTTGGAAGGTCGGTCTGGTTTGGCAACCTAGAAGAAAACAATCAATTTTCATAAGCAGAATGAAATTTTTATATTGTAATTCAATGCTCACATCTTCAGAAGGTGTAATGACATGGACAAAATTATCTGGAAAAAAACCAATTTTGCCTTTCAGTTCACCTTTCCACCATCCAGGATCTTGACCTTCTTTTGTTATTAAGGTGATTACATCACCCTCTTGGAGCGTCAGCTCATCTGAATTCTGAGCCTCGTAATTGAATATTGCTTTGCAAAGTTCTTTTACTGCAAACATTAGAGTAATACAATAATTCTGATTATTAAAGTATAAAAGGCAATCACCGAAATAATACCTGGTTTCGGTGGAAGAACTGGTAGTTCAGGTGTCAACTGAACACTAGTGCTTGCTATTTTTGAAGTAGACGAACTGTGTGTATTTGTTGAACTTGTATGTTCTTGTGTGAGAACTGAAAACAGATCAATATTATAAACACATGCTAGTGTTCACAATTGTAAACTACATCTACCAGTGGAAGATTTGAATGTTTCGTCTTGACTTGTTTTATGTTTTCTCTGCGAAGCTTCTCTAGTATTTTTTTCCGTTATTTCTGCTACAAAGTTGGAAGGAAACACACCAACCTGAATAAAAAAGTATGTAACATGTATTTACACCATCAAAAAATACCTTAATTTTAATATGTATAAAAGCTAGAAAAATTCAAATTTTTTTTGTTCTAAAATCTACATACAGTTCTTTATACATTTCTTAAAGATATTTACAAAAGCAAAAAGCATAAATTATTTCAATCGTTGTTTTAAATTTAAACATTTTGTGAATGAAGGAGTTGAAAACAAGGAGCAATGCTTGTTATTTTGAAATGAAATTACTTATTATAATATATGTAGATAGTTAAATATAGGCCTATAAGATGTCCATTAAATGTTTAATGTTTGAATTAAGACATGCCATCGACTAAAAAATAACAAACTTCAGATATTTGCAAAACATTTGTATATTTTAGACATTGATTTTCTTCAGTAGTTTGCACTGGTACTAATTGTTTAATTTTCCAAAACAACAAACTTTCCAATGAAGGACAAATGGTAGAAAGAAGTAGGGGAATGAGAAGTGTGAATCACACTTGACAAATAGCAATGAATCATTGATAATAATTAATTTGAGATGATTGCGGTATTTTAACATTTATACCTTTTTCAGGCGTAACTGTAACTTTTCCTTAAAAGATGACATTTTTCGAAAATTACAAAAAAGAGTTTTCTCTAAGAACATAACACAGTAACGCCTTCTTTGAAACTACTCTGATAACAGCATATCTTTTCAATTTAATCAAACTACACTCTACATCCCCCCTACAAACACAACCCCACCTCTGTGTTCTACTTGTATTTTTTCTTCTTTTCAATACACAAGCTTACCCGATTTTTTAACTTTCCTCTCCACCATCCTTCTTCAACTTCAGAAAGGATATCTATCATGTCTCCAATCTGGAGTTCTAATTCATCCTCATTCGCTGGCTTGTAATTAAATAGCACTTGACATTTCCGGCCTGTCGCTGAAATATAAATAGATTTGTTTATATTTATTGTCTGTGCGATTAAAATTATAGATCTTTCATAAATAATCTTACAAGATTGGTGAGATGAAGCTTTCCCATCGGGGTCACTGACTAACTGTAATGTGCATATATTAACATAAAGAAAAGAAAAGATATACAAAGAATGTATTTAAGAAATAAAGAATTTAAGAAGATTCTAAGAAAGAAAGAATTTAAAGCCTTTAAATGAAAATAACATTATTATACAAATTCAAAATGTAACAATGAAGTAAGAATTTTCATTATATTTTCCCTAATAAAGGAGAGGAAAAGCCACTTAAATATTATTTTTGATTCGCCTACAGTCATAATATATCCTAAATTAATTAGTAACTAAGATGGTGGATTAAAAAAATAAAACTCTTTATCATAGGGCAAGCTAAATCTACTTTAAAGCTTTTTTTATTTTATCTCTAAAGATAGTTAATTTTGTATAAAGGGGCATGAGTCAAAATTTCCCATTGTTTCGATAAAGAAAATGAAATGCTAAAAATACATTTTTCGGTATGTAAGCTTTCTTTAAGAATTGCAGTCTTGCCTTTGGCTCGATTTTGAAGACGTCCATCTCCCCTTGTCCATCTTATTGAAGCGTTTCAGCAAATAAACTGAGTGAATAAGATATCGATATCTTTGCAATTGATATCTAAGAAAGGAAAAATGTGCATTTAGAAACATTATTTATTGCTTAGGGGGAAAAAATTAAATGCCTCTGAATAAACGATACTATACGTTAAAATTTTAAGTTGATATATTAAATATTTTATTTATTGAATGTATTATGTTGAAAGAGTAACACTTCAGCTTCAGATAAGATTATCTTTTTCTTAAGTTTTTTCATTCGAGTTACATGTTAAAAATCAATGGTAATTATGAATCTGAAAATATCAATGATTTATGAAAATGCTATATTTGTCAATTGGAAAAAAATTCACTGCATAGAATTCTGCATTAATCAAAATAAGCAATTACTGTGATATGCTGATTGTTTTTGGACTAAATTATACACGCTTCTTTAAAAATTTTGTAAAGACACAAATAGCTTAAAATTAAATTAACTTTATTACACTGAACACTTGTTTTCTACTTGGGAGTTTGAAATTATTTTAGCCTCCTTGAAGCTCAAAAGTGATCTGCAATAGATTTTAATTAAGCTAGGCCAAGTAAATAAATTACCATATTAAAGATGTTTAGTTTATATATATAAAAACCATTAGGCATGTGTTTAAGCATTTAATTGGATTTTTATGACCTGGTGATTGACTGGTGCCAATTGAAACTGATTTATACCACCTATAGTTTCCAAAACATGTTATGTTTTAATTGTAACTAAATAAAAATAGTCTGAACAACAAAATTTCAGATTTTGTAAAACATCTAATCAAGCAGTAGGGTTATTTTTGAGATTAGCTTCAGGAAAAATGCAAAATTAAATTAGAAACTTGTTCCTTACTTGGGAGTCGGAGATTGGTAACTTTTAGCCTCAAGTAGGACTAAAAAGTAAAACAGATTGTAATTATGATAGGATAATGCTTTAAAGAATGTAACAATTATGTATATAATAATACAATAACATATATGTGATTATCATATTTGATTGAAGAACAACATTTTGATTAATATTTGGAAACTGCGAGATTCGGTCTGGTGTGACGTAGTTTTCAGAAAAACATTTTCTTTATCGTGCCAACGTTTCGATTTTATTGGGATCATCTTCAGGGCCTGGGATTTACAAACATAGTTTACATTTAGAATAAAAATTTGAAAAGTGAATTTATACAATGCAAAAAACAAAAACAAAAAATATTTTGCAATATTCAATCAATGTATTTCTACTCACTCAAAGTATTTTCTGTGTAATTGTGCCATTCTTGTGTGTTATGTTGAGAATGCCAGTGGGATGTTGCTGTTTTATGTTTATATATGTTGGATTTTGAAGGGGTGGGGAAGGTAGTTGGAACAGAAAAAAGCTGATGATGGGAAAAACGTTCACCACACATTTTGATTAAATTATGTCTGATGTTTTAATTTAGAAATACTAAATAACTCAAAATGCCGTGTGGAATTTTGTCAACAAGTATATTTTTGAGTCTAACCTTTGAGAATTTTTCCCCCCGATTTCCATTACTATGTTCTAATACTGCAATATACCTATTTTAATTTATTATTACTTTTTCCTTCTTCTTTCCAGCAGACTGAACACTCCCGATTTGCACTATCATTTCTATGGTTTTATTGTGCATAGAAAATGCTGATCAGCCATGATCAAATTACGAACAATGGCTTAAAACTTCCAGACACATTTTTAATCAGTTGGAAAGCTATGGAACACTTAAATTGGTGACAAATACAAAAATTATATATATATATATATATATATATATATATATATATATATATATAT
>CM077114.1:976594-989234 GCA_039619505.1 Cimex hemipterus | reverse complement strand
TATATATATATATATATATATATATATATATATATATATATATATATTTAAATGAAATAACATTTATGCTATTTATTCCAACTTTGGAGTTGGAGATGGACTGCCTCAAAGAGGGAAAAAGCAAGATCCAGCAGATTTTAATTATGCTAAGCAAAGCAAATGAGTTCATTATGCTAACAATTGAAGATTGTAGACAATTTTAATAATACTGGCTGCCAAAGGCAGACATATTTTACAAACATGCCATTTGGTATATTTTCCTTTTTTTTAATAACTCAAATGTATCATGTAAATAAAGCATATTTTATATAGAGAACATCAAAAAATACTTCACAACAAATTTTCAAAGTTCCATTCATTAAAAACTATTTGCTGGTAAATACAAACATCATTACACGCAGAATTTAATACTGTAGGAAACATGTCCCATTTGGGTGAAGAAGAGCAAAGAGATGTAATAAAGCAAGATACTACATATTTCAACTATGTTAGGGAAACAAATAAGTTCAAAATGTTAACAATTTAAGATTGTATAAATTACCTATGTAACACCTATGATCAAAATGTTGACAACTAACAAAAAAATCATGACATACATTTTTAGTGGCAGGATTATGAAACAACTTTGAAGTTCATCAGGAGTTTTTATGGAATGTATATATTTTGAAGCTTCCTTGTCTCCTCTTCAGCAACACCTTCCTGAAGAAATGATGAAGGTGGAATAAGTAGATTCACTTTTTGTAAAAGATGGTTCTACTCAAAGATTTGCTATTCACAACTATCAAAATTTCAAGCATTAGACATTCATCATCAGATTGAAGGAGTTAGTAAGAGAAGGTATCGACCATTTGAAGTTTAATTTGATGATTATTTTTAAAATATTGATAATAATTGAAATATCGATTAACTGTCAATTTACACATTTAATTTGATGTATGATCAGTATTATGGTCAAAGGGTAGAATAAAAACAAAATTCCAACATTACCAAGCTTTCGACTCGAACTTCAAAGTCGTCAACAGGTCCATATTTTTCAACAAATTAAGTTATTATTATTATTATTAATTTTTAAGGGCGTTTTAATGGCTAAGGTTATTTCACGCCCAAAATTAACAGTTATTTTTTATAAAAGTTGCTAAATAGTAGCTAAAAAAGGCTAAGCACCTGTGCCAAAAATGGGTAATTGTTAGTTTTATAAAATAACTGTTTATTGGAAAATATAGGTCCTGATGATGACGTTGAAGGCGTAACAAACATGTCTCTTGACATGAATTATAAGAGAATTTTAGATCATTGTCCAACAATTTTGAAATCTGTGAATCTATCTTGTCTTCATTTGGAGATGAACATCCATAGGGTTTTCTTGAAATATATTTGTCTTCATTTAGCTTAATGATTGCTTCACAATGGCTAAGTGAATTTATTTGATGCATAACAGGTTTGATAGTCTAATTCTAATTTTGATATTTTCTTCTTTTTCTTTATCTAAATAGTCTAAATTTAATAAAACATTCTCAGTATTAAAAATTGTAATTTATTTTTAGAAATAAATGTCTTTCAAATTTCATGGTTTATTTTTAAATCATTCACATTGAGTTCATACTCAATATCTACCATCTCACCTATTTTTGTTTAATTCTTAAGTTTTCGTCTTGTATTAATTTGAATATCTTGAATAACCCAGTAACAAATCATAATTGAAATTGTTATTTTTCACCACTATTAGATCCATGATGATGAAGGAAAAAGCTTTACTTTCAGCTTTTAAAACTTATATAACTACATCACCATGTCCTTGAACATCATAAGGGTATTCAATTACAGATTATATGGACCCTCAAGGTGTCTTTTTTTTTTTTTGTTTGTTTGTTAAGGGGGGCATTTTAAGTATGTCGGGTTCCATTTGGGGCATAGAGGCCAAAAAGGGGGCCAATATAACTTTCTGGGACCTGAACCCTACTATGGCTTAGCAGTCTGCTACACAAGAGGATACATTTTAAAATGGATCCTCTATGAGCCCAAAACGTGGTGGAATAATATCATAGGTATGAGGCATGCGAAGAGATTCATAGAAGGACCATCTGCAAAACTTACTGCCCTAATTATTGGAAGGCAACTACAACTGTACCAGGAATCTGGTTGGACACCTGACAGGCACTACCACTTAAGAAAGCACATGCACTGGATAGGAGTTCAGACAGTAGAAATATTGTGCAGATACTGCCAGGAAGCGAACACATTCTATGTTTCTGTGAAGGCCTATGTACTGGCCTTGTAACTGCATGCAAATGCATGTCCTTGTAACTAGGGCAAGAAAAACCACAAGCAAGATACTACTCCAAGGAGAAGTTGGGGATCTGGAATCTTAGGGTTTGTGAACAGGTCCAAGAGGTTTATGCAGGCCACATGATCTGACGAAGTCCAGACCTTTTAGGGATGGGGTACGAGTCTACTCAGGCATTTAACCCCTCAGGTCTTGGTTGCCCACCTTGCATACTATTTATAAGGAAACGCTGGCAAAGGTGTGGAAGCTGATTAATAACCTGAAGCTGACCAATGAGTTATAAATAACAGAGGAGCACAATAGGTCTATTCAGGTTGATGTAAAGTAGGCCACTTTTATCCCTATGCCGGGTTCAAATGCAGGCTGCTGGATTTAAACCCGAGACCTTTAGCTTAAAGTGGAGAGCCATGTTAATGCCTAAACCATTTTGGCCAGCGACACCCCTAACCTACCTCAACAAAGATTAGCCCAGCTTTGACAAAAATCATTCTTACAATTCATGTTGAGTGATTCTCTTTCCACCTGATGGTGAGTATTTAATGCTTGAAATTTGAACAGTTGTACACAATCTATTGCAAAAAGTATCTGGAAGAAAGGCATTCCAATAAGAAACAGATTTTCCCAATCTCAGCCGGAGGGGTTAAAATAGTTCCAAAGTACATACTTATCTTTTAAATCAAACATATTTTAATCTTAGCATTTTAGTAGTAAAGAACAGTATGTATGAAGTATAGGTGAGATAATTTTTATTAGTGGCAATTATACTAATCTTTATGTAATGTAAATAAAAATAATACCATATTAATTGTTTAAACTTGCTCGAGCTTGTGTTGGGGAACATATGTTAATGTGATTTCTGTTGAAACTCGTACTGCAAGGGAAGCAGTTAAGGCTATCTTGATACTTTATGCGTATCGATGAACGCCACAAGAAGTTGGAAAACTCACAGGAAATGTGAGGATTGATTGGAGTGTGTTCATAATGTTACAGTTTTGTAAATGAGAGTGAAACTGGCTGTAAAAAAAGGCTGTAGAGTTGAAGTATAGTGCCTGGGGTGTTGTATAGTGACTTTTGTTCTTTCTTTTTCTTCTGATAAAAGGAGCCGAACTTACCTTGACAAAATTGTCGGGAAACATGCCTCTTTTGTTAAGTCTGGTCAGAGTGCCTTCCCACCATCCTTCGGATACGAAGCTGATGTCAGTAATAATGTCTCCCTTTTTAATAGTCAATTCGTCCGGTTGGTCTGATTTGTAGTCGAATTCAACAATCGCTTCGGCTGAAGGCGAGGACGAGGGAAAAAACAAAACAAAAATAAAATAATATTACAAACGTGACAACAGAGAGGAAGCAGGTGTCGAGAGATGTCAAAGACCCGAGCAAACGGCAATTTACAGTCTTTAAAGGTAACCTATTTAAATTACTGTCGAAATGCCTATGGGGCCAGTACTCACCCATTGCTGGAACTTATCGAAGAAAACATGGGAGTGGTTTTTGATATTCCTATCCACAAAGGAAACGAGTGGTGGAAACTAAACCGATACGGACTCAAGCTAAGAGGCCCAACCCTCTGACTGTCCTCACGATGATATCATAACATAACATAACATCGGCTATGTAGCAGGGCGAACTCTCGATTTACTTACCAACCTAAGCAACGAATCTGGTCAGCATTGATACTGACACGACGCACTTCTTTCATTTTCAATTTGCTCCCATTCTACTCAATAAAACGTTAGAAACAGAATGAAAATTATATTTATTTTACCTGTTATTTTATTTGATCTTAAAGTGTAAAGAAAACAAGCATTTACAGATTCACAAGGAATCTCACTAACCTCGCTATCTGCAAAGCGGGAAACCTCTCCTTGACAAATGTTGACCACCTGTCATTATAATAATAATAATAATAATATATTTTAAAGAATTAATCTGATTTACAAAATGTTTAAATATAGAAATATACAAAATATAAAATATATCAACATAAAAACAAAACTAAGAAGAAAAAAAGGAAAAATTACTTAAGAATTAAACAGTATAAGAAAACGGTATTTTGAGATTATTTTTATTTTTAAATTAATTAATAATTGTGTAGATTCCCCAGAAATCCTTGGTAAACTCCAATTGTATCCATCTCCTTGCTACCTCAGAAAGCATAAAATATATTTTTTATTGAATATAAAGGAACGAAATTTTCACTACATTTCCTGATGCAGTACATTGCATGATGCAAGTTAAAAAAAGCTAAAAATGTACAATGTATGCTAATGTGCTATTATTTATATATATTTTCATAATTCCTTGTCTTTATAATTATATTGACAGAGCGTTTACCTAAATCTTTTTGTTGTTTTATTTTATTAGGATTTTATTGCTTTTTTCAATTATGTGTAATGTAGTATTTTATTAATGTTGAGCTAGTTATAAGCATTGTATTGTACATATATTTTTTTCTTTTCTTTTGTATAGTTTTTTTAACTAAATAAAATTATAATGCTTTAAGTAACCGACATTTTAAAGAGGAAACATAATCACAGTTATAAGCATTTATTGTACATATATTTTTTATTTTCTTTTCCATATTTTTTTAACTAAACAAAATTATTATGCTTTAAGTAACTAATATTTTAAAGATTAAGTATAACCTTACATAATGATAATAATTAGTTAAAAAAGCTAAAAATGTACTACATGTAGTTATAATACTTTATTATATTATTTATATATATATTTCCTTTTGTATATACATATTTTTTTCTTTTGTATATTTGTAGCCGTTAATAAAAAAATAAATTTAATCGTTATGTTGCTTTATTTTATGAGGATTTTATTGTCTCTTCCAATGATGCATACTAAAGGGTTTTATTCTACACTAATGTTAAGTTACTTATAAGCATTGTTTTGTATATATATTTTTTTTGCTTTGCTTTTGTATACTTTGTTTTAAGAAATGGGTTTTTATCCTGCCAAAACCTGTAAAATGAGGAAATAGCTCAAAGAAATGATTCATATAAGTATGCCTAAAAATATCACATTTATCATTGTACTAGTACTTAATCACATTTATCATTGTGAATAATATATTTTTAAATTGTCATTGTAAATTAATATAAACTATATTATTAATAATATAGTAATATTAATATAGTTAACTATAAAATATTATAGGAATAATATTATAAAATAATTACATAATTATGTTGGTTAAGTAAGTAAAAATAAGAGTATTTTGTGCATACTTGTTGAATTATACTCAGTGAAAAATTGTAATTAGGAATAATATAAAGTTAAATATGGACATACATGCATGTAAAGAAGTGCAACTTCAATAATTTAATGAAAAATATTTTTATGTAAAAATAAACATAAAACTAATGATTTAAATTAAATTGTACATAATAATTCAAGATTTAACATGCCTGCACAATTGACTTTAAAATGTGTAAAAAGAAGAATTAAAAATAGTAAGACGTGGAAAGTTGTTAGCCATAGTTAGTAGAATAGTAAGAAAAATGAAAAAGTCTTTTATGCCTGGACAGTAGCTTGGTACAAAAAAAGGTAATTTGACTAAGTAAAAAAAATGGTCAATGTAGTACTTAATTATTTTGAAAAGAGTAAGTGAATTGCTAGGGGTAATAAACTGAAGTACGGTTCAAATTGTCTATAGTCAGTAATAGTTACTCCTATTTTAAAGGCAAGAATTCTGATAAATCTAAATTGTACAGATTGAAGTTTTGTAAACAGATTTTGTAGTATAGGGATTCAAAACAGAACAGTATTCAAACATTTCAAACGATCTTAGAAACAATTACACTCAACGATCAAGGTATTTGGGTTCAGATCGGAAGAGTAACAAGATAAGAATCCCAGCATATTTAAACTCGAGGATTTAATATGATTAATGTGAGCAATAAAATTTAATTCGTGGTAAAAAATAACACCAAGATCTTTAGAAGTAATTTGAAAAGGAAGAACATCATTGTGAATAAAGTAAGTGAAGTTATAATTAGTTATAAGTTCAGTACATGCACATAGAATACCATTTATCAAGATAAGATGCATTTGATTCTTTAAAGATCAGTGATAAAAAGTTTTCCATGTCAGCTTGAAGTTCTAAACGGTATCTTTAGAGGTTATAGATGAAAAGTTTTAAGTCATTAGCAAAGAGAAGAGGAGTTGAGAAACTTAGAATAGAAGGCCATTGATGAAAATATTAAATAAAAGTGAAGAAAGTTGAGACCCAAAAATTTGTTTGCGGTTAATTCAATAACTAGAAATTCAGGATAAAAATCGTCCTGAAATCCCAACAGATAGAAAAATCTGTGTATAATACATCTACCCTCTAGTAAACAACGGGAAACTAGTTTAAAAAAAAGTTTGTTAAAATGGAGCGGCGTATATTCTTTGGTACATATTTGTAAACACTTGAGATAATCATTGTACAAATACATGATTCTGGCGTATTGGTAAACCATTATAAAAGTTTATTTTGTCAACTTTCTAAATTGTGAAAAAAAAAAAAAAAAAAAAAAAACTACATATTGAATCAAGTCAACAAGAAATCGCTCGATACATAACTACAATATTTTGAAAATGTTTTCTACTTAAAATAAATACTATGTTTTATTCACCAATAAATAGAATAATAAGAGAAGAAAATAATGTCCAAATATTGATTTTTTAAACAAAATTAAAACTGCGATACAAGACCAAACTTAAGGAATGAACGTAAATTTATAGTTAAAGTTGTTAGCCAGCAAGAAAAATTGTTATACACTTATGAAGAAAATAATAATTAGCTGTCTGCTAAGTTATCTGTGAGTTCTACAAAAAAAGGGAAGTAAACAAATAAACCAAAACTACAATATTACATTTATATTTTTATAGACTAATAGTCATTATCATATTTTACATTGGAATACATTGGGAAGATATGTGGAATTTTTGATTTGTGCAAACAGCAAATTTTCAGAACATTGTGTAAATATGTTTAAATTCGCAAAAGCACAAAAGAAATTACAATTATATAAAACGCAAAATTTTATTTACATATTTGGCACATGGAATTCACCTTTTAAATATCACAGACTATATCTTAAATTTATATGTGTATAAAATACGTACATTCCGTAACTTGTTTTAAGAATAATTAATAATTTAAATGACATTCAAAGCCTTGTTTAAACTACATTTCCTACTTTGAATTAAATATTTTTTAAGTACATTTATTAGTTTTGTTGCAGTAATATAATGCAAAATCTATGCAGAAGGCTTATATTTTAAGCTGAGAAAAATTCCCCCAGACAAATAATCAATAATTCATTATAATAAAATCAATTAATTCCTGTTAAATTGCTGTACACTGATTTAAACTAGCCTACATTTCCTCTAGTTTAATTATATTTTGTAGATTGTATTGTGCATAATTTAACATTCTAATCAAATCGCAAGACTTCTATTTACAAAATTAATTTTTCAATATTTAAACAGCATAGACTTGTAAATATCCTAATTATATGTAAATCAACTTGCTTCTAAGTAGCACCAACATTAAAAAAAGTTTCATATTCAAAAATCTAAACACAGAGAAAGAACATTTCTATAATGTACATGTTTTAGTAGATTACACCCTGCACATTTACAATATTTCTATTTCAAAGTGTTTCGGAAACATTGAACAGTTGTCAAAATGTAAATTTAATATGATAAATGTACTTACGCTCTTGCTAGAATATTTTTTGATACTTGAATTTTTTTTTCTTTTTTTCATCATCCCACAAAAACATAGACAGTTTTTTTTCTAAGTTTAACTAACTAATGACTTTTTATAATATAAAATATTATATATTAAAAACTATCTAAACATCACAAAACTATTACCTAATAGACAAAATTGGATAGATAAAGAAATACAATTTAAAAGTGTCTTTTCTAAATAATTTTATATTTTGAAATTTTGGTTTGATATTTGTTGGCTTAAAGCATGGGTGGTTTTACAAATTAAAATAACAAATTTAGTGTGATTTTATTACATATTCTTGACTACATTTTCATAAATATTTCTATAGAGATGTGAAGTGTATACATACAATGGATTTAAAAGATATTTTATTTTAAATAAATCTTTTTATAATAAATGCTACTCACTATGCTTTTTTTTTATACAGTTAAAAACAATCCTTTATTCTTATCTTCGACATTCCTTTCTGTTCCAGACACATGTCACGTGCTAATTTTGGATCTAGTTTTATTATTATATAGAAAAGGCAAGAGTATGGAAGTATCAATCATTTAATTAATTCTATGCTTGTATAGAATTTTATTAAATAGCATGTAGAGTTCATTTGTTAAACATGCAATTGTGACATATTAAATCATATTTAATCCAGTGTTAATTTTTCTGCAAGTCGTTTAACATCCATCTGCAGATTGATCGTCTCTGAATCTTCAGGACCTGCTTTAATCATCCCTGGAAGTTTTGAATAATCTTATTCAAGAATTAATGGGTCAGGATGATTAATATTATGGGAAAATGTGGAAAAAAATGAGTTGGTTTTTTAAAAGGAGTTTTGACGAAACTTTTCAACTTGAAAGTAATAACACCGAAAACAATTTGGTAAAGATGTTTTTCATTAATCGTTGTTTAAATAAGGAAATGTTCAAGCATTGTTATGGGATATTATGTTTACAAAAGAGTTTTACTTTTTCTTACATAAAGAAAAAACGACACTAGAAATTTTGGTTTGTTATTTAATCATCTTTTTTGTGGTTTTTGTTCCAGTTGAATTTTAGGAGTATGATTTCTCCATCACATACATATCACCTAAAAGACGATGGATAGGAATGTCGCCTATGGTTTCTCTGAAGAACAGTCTTTCTATCGTGGATTGCCTGATGACTTTAAGACCCGGTATCATCAGAAGAAGTCTACCGAATCTGGTCGGCTGTCTTGCATATCTTCCTCTAACATAGTCGTTGAGAATACATTGAGCTTGATCTTGCAACATCTCGACTGGTTGGACATCGACGAGTCCAGGCGTTTCTGGAAACATAAAACGATTCCTTTAGTTTCAAATTGGGCTGAAAGTCAGAATGTTTGTTACCTGGTGTAAAAAGGATTACAGCTTTCATGCAACCGCATTCACTGCCATCCGGAGACAGCTGCCTGAACCTAGCCAGGATCTCCTGGATGGCGTTCAATTCATTCGGAACCAATGTATCGTCTAACGGAAGCCTTTCCCTTGCTTTGGGACCTCCAAGAACTGGGCTCAAGTCCCACGGGATAGACCACTGGGCCAAATGCAGAAGGAAAAGCTCCTTCCAAGATTCTTGAAGCAATAGAAGCTGCAAATAAATGCACATCGATGTAAGACTGACTGAAGCTAAGTAAATATAAGATTTACGAATACCATTAAAGAATTATTATTTATCTATCAAGCATTATGCATTTCTAAAAATAACTAACGGATAATTATCTAAGAAATATTACAGTGTTTGGGAAAATCAACAAGCCAATTTTAATTTAGAATATGAAAAAACACATTAAACAAATTTTATTATAATGTTTTAATGTATAGTTTTTTACAATTAAACTCAATAAATGTTTATATGTAAAAACTTACTTGATCTCGTTTTGAAAGTGTCTGAAAAGGTGCCAAACATCGGACCCATCTAACTGCCATGAAAAGTAATCTGGCTGTTGTTTCCTGAGAACAAATTGAACCCTGTTTAGAAAAGTATTTCTATAAGATAACCATATAAAAATACTGAAATGCTTTCATCTGTTGTTAGAAATAAAAATATGTATTGGAAAAATGTATACCGTAAAACGTATATTGAAAAATGTTTCACCGAAGACAGTGTTGTTTAAAACAAATGTGTAAACCAATATATATATTGAAAGAATGGAATGGTTCTGAAGGAAAAGGTAGAATTTATTAACAATTTTTGTACAAAAATCTCAATGTTGTAATGAAGGGGCTACAAAAGAGGTGTGAAAACCCTAAATATTACTTGTGAATTGAAACACTTTATTTATAATACTCACAGATTTAGGTCATATTGATCTTTCTTACAATCAATGAGTTTGGTTTTACAAACATAAATAAATGCACAATTAGTAAATAAACAGACAAAATTATTATGAAACGTACATATTTTTTGGAATTAATTAATCTTTTTATGTAAGGTTTTGGTTGAAAATGAAAAAGTTAGTGTCACGAGGGGGATTCGAACTCACGCACTTGGCTGAAGTTCTGCCTCTTTTGTGTCCCTAACTTAATTGCGTTACAAACAATGCAAGGCTTCAACTTACAACAAATGACATTAAAAAAAGAAACAGCGAATAAGTACAAAAACTTCAAGTAAATACATAAAAGAAAATGAAAAAAAAAGTGAAAAATATATAATTAAATAATAACCATTTAATAAGTGAATTAGTGAACAATATACAAGTATTTGGTAGAGAGAAAAAAAAATTAAATTAAAAACCAAAACCAAAATAATAAACTAAGATTTTTATAAATATAATGTAAGATTTATATGTAGATTTAATATAAAACTTGTGTAAATTGATAGACACAGGAAATGATTATACACATTTAGAAATTAGTATTTTTTTAAATTTATTTTTGAATAATTTTTTGATTCTGATAGTATGATGTTCAAGATCCTACTGCTTTTTTGTAAATAGGGTTGCTAAGTTTGAATTTATAGAAAATATTAAAATAATTAGAAAATAGTATAACATTTTTCTTCTTGTATCAGCTGAAATTCGAACCTAATAACATAATTTGTTTGAAAATAATTACTAAAAAAATATACTCATTCTTCTCAACAAACCTGAACATAATCAGCATTTAAGGAAGTCTAAAAATATTTTTCGGGAACTTTTTGTAAAAAATCTTTTTGAACTTGTATTTGTTTGTAATTTTTATTAGTGAATTTGTTCAGTACATTAACATTTAAACCTAAAATTGTTGTAGTACTTCATACACAAATAAAGTGTGTTGCTATTGTTGTGGTGTTGTATTTGTTTCATATGAAATTGTGAATTTGTATTCTGCTGTTTTTGCACCACACTTTATGCGAGTATGACTTGGTTCAAAATTTATATTGTTTATTTGTCTGAAGATGACCGAATAAAGGTCGAAACGTCGGTTAAAAAAAATGAATAAAATGTTTATATAAAATAATTCATTCCTGACCGCTCCTCACGACTTCAACAAATTTAGAGTAAAATAAAACATTATTATTACTTCAAAAAACATTTAGTTTATTGTATTGATATATATTTGTTTTACGTTTTAGAAAAAAATTGAAAATACAGATTGCTCGGCCTTTTGAGACTTGCCCTAGGTCTTATTTTTTGAAAATTTTACGCTGAACTAGACGGCTTTTTTAAAATTTTTCCTAGCGTCAATAATACATCAGTAAATTCAAAAATTCGAGTGCACGTTAATTTTTGCCCTTTTTTCGAAAACTTCAAATCGAGCTGTGGAGACAGGAAATCGTCTATTCCATATGCGATTTTAATAAATTTTCAATTGGTCACCTTTCACTTTGCCTGATTTCTCTCCGTTTTCAAGTTATTCGCGATTTATTGGACAGAAATGTATTTTTTTACGTGCTCTTGGAAAAAATCGATCACTCTCTGAGAGAGCATTCTTGAAGGCAAATAACATGAAATGAAACATTTGTAGTATCCGCTTACAGGCCAGATCACAAAGCTTTCGCGTATCAAGCGCAAGATGGCCCTTGGGAAAGGTGAATCGTAGAAGAGTCAACCTAACCCGATTAAGGGTATGCCATGCGAAGTTGACAAGTTAATTTTGTGCCAAAGACCACACGTGTCCGGCACGCAGAGAAAAGTTGTTATTTGTCCCACTTAATTGAAAGGTGTACCTCGGCTTACAGAAGATACATGTAACACAGCTACGTCACCATAAAGCGAATAAACCATTAAACTTAATTTTTATATTATTGTATAGACATTATAGACCGTAGATGGCGTAAAGCCAAAACGCGCCCGACAGACGTAACCGTAGAGAAGTAGCATACCGAGACGGTCTGTATGGACAACACGTAAGAGATGTCCGTGAAAATTACTTTTTCCCCATGTTTCTTAAGTTGGTTGAAGTTGCGAAGAAGGGGTTGGAAGGAGGAGGGTAAAAGTGGGCCGACCCGGTTCAAGCCAATGACACAACCCGAAGCCGAAAAGTCAAGTGTCATGCGCGCTTCTTTCTTAGCTATGGCCGCTGTTCTACCTCGGTGTATTCAACGTCGCGTCGATTTTTTGGGAAAATGTACTGCGATACATTTATCGACTCGGGGACGGTGGGTATTACGGATTCAAAA